>JAJIBD010023934.1:0-112456 GCA_021461705.1 Cryptotis parvus
AGACATTTATCTTTTTTTAAAATTTTTTATTTTTACAATTACAAAGATAAACAATTAAAAAGTTCATATTTGGGTTTTTGGTCATACAGTGTTCCAGCACCCATCCAGCCACCAGTGCCCATCTCCCACCACCAACGTCCCCGGTTCCCTCCCCTCCCCAGCCCTGCTCCATGGCAGGTTCTTTATTTCTTTCCGTTTCTCTCTCTTTCTCTTTTCCTTCCCCTCCAGACTATGGATTACAGAACATACATTAAAGGGTTGTCATGTGTATCTTTTTGCCTCTATTTAATGCTCAGTTCTAGGTTGGCATTAGTACCCTCGACAATTGTTAGCACTCTGTTCCATTTTCTGTCTTACCTAGCCTCTGACTCCCACATGTTTGTGATAATTTCCACCTTTGACAAGACCTCCTGATATATGTTTCACTTGACCTTGGATATTGGTATCTTAATATGTACATATATATTTATGTTATGCAGATAAATGCAGTCATTCTGTGTCTGTCTCTCTCCTTCTGGCTAATTTCACTCAACATAATCTTCTCCATGTCCATCCATTTATAGGCAAATTTTATAACTTCATTTTTCCTAATAGCTGCATAGTATTCCATCATTTAGATGTAACCAAAGCTTCTTTATCCAGTCACGATTTTCGGGCACTCTGGTTGCTTCCAGATTCTGGCTATTGTGAATAATGCTGCTATGAACATAAAAGTAGGAATGGTGTTTCCGCTGCATATTTTTGGTTTCCCAGAGTAGATTCCCAGGAGTGGTATGGCTAGGTTAAATGGGAGTTCAATTTCTAGTCTTTGGAGGAATGTCCATATTGTTTTCCTGAAAGGCTGTACCAGCCAGCATTCCCACCAACAATGGATGACTGTCCCCTTTTCCCCACATCCACGCCAGTACTTGTTGTTCTTGCTCTTTTGAATATGTGCCAGTCTCTGTGGTGTAAAGTGGTATCTCATTGTTGTTTTGATTTACATCCCTTTGATGGTTAGTGATGATGAGCATTTTTTCATATGTATTTTGGCCATTCGAATTTCTTCCTTGCTGAAGTTTCTGCTCATTTCTTCTCCCCCATTTTTTTGTTGGGGTTGTTTGTTTTCTTCTTGTAAAGTTCTACCAGTGCCTGATATATCCTGGATATTAACCCCTTATCAGATGGGTATTGGGTGAATATTCTTTCCCATTCTGTGGACTGCTTTTGTATCTTAGTCACTGTTTCTTTTGAGGTGCAGAAGCTTTTTAGTTTCATGTAGTCCCATATGTTTATCTTTTCTTCTAGTTGCTTTGTTAGTGATGTTTCACCTTTGAAGATGCCTTTAGCTTCAATGTCGTGGAGGGTTTTTCCTATATTTTCTTCAATGTACTTTATGGATTCAAGTCTGATATTGAGATCTCTAATCCATTTTGATCTGCTTTTTGTGCATGGTGTTAGACACAGGTCCAAATTCATTTTTTACATGTTGCTGTCCAGTTTTCCCAACACCACTTGTTGAAGAGGCTTTCCTTACTCCATTTTAGACTCGTTTCACCTTTATCAAAGATTACATGATCATGTGTTTGAGGTTGGGTGTCAGGATACTCAATTCTATTCCATAGGTCCACAGGTCTGTTTTTATTCCAATACCATGCTGTTTTAATTACTACTGCCTTGTAGTACAGTTTGAAGTTGGGAAAGGTGATGCCTCCCATCTTCTTTTTCCCGAGGATTGCTTTAGCTATCCTTGGGGTTTATTGTTCCATACAAATTTCAGGAGTATTTGGTCAATTTCTTTGAAGAATTAGACATTTATCTTAAGCAGAGTTCTCTTGGTATGGAAACCAACTAATTAGCTTAAGAAAAGGAGAGTATGGGCTTATGAAATAACACAGGGGATAAGGTGCTTGCATTGTACACATATTTCCCTGGTTCCATCCCTGCCTTGCTAGGGGGTGACTCCCAAGCAAAGAACCAGGAGTCGTCCTTAAGTATAGATGGCTGTGGCCCAAACCCTGCTCCTCCACCAAGCCTTGCTTTCCCAACACCCCAATCCCTGCCCCTACATGCACGAGTGCACACACACACACACACACACACACACACACACACACACACACTTTCTTTTTTTTCTTTTTTTTTTCTTTTTGTGTCACGCCCTGCAATGCTCAGGGGTTACTCCTGGCTCTTCACTCAGGCTCGAGGGGCCCATGTGGGATACGTGCAAGACAAAAGCCCTACCCCATTCTGCTATTGTTCCTGCCCCCCACACATTGTTATAGAACAGGAGGGAATAAGCCATATATTATGATGATGAGGGGCAGTTTGGTCCTGTCCTTTTCCTGTCCTTTCCATGGACAGAAAAGGTAGCAGGCCATGGGTTGCTCTGTGGATTCCTTCCTTTTCCCCCATTTCATTCTCCTCTCTTTAGCTTTCAAGCTGCCTTTCTTTATCTAGTGTATACACTAGAATATGCTCTGTATGTTCAAATCTCTGTCTCTTACACACACTCACACACACACATACACAATCCTCTGGCCAATTTTAGATAGGTCTCACTGACTGGAAGGGTACACAAAGGGTGTCACAATGAACTGGGCAAATGGGTGCTGTGGGAATAGACAGGGTTGGCTCTCAGGAAGCATCCATTGCATCCATGGGGGTTCTTCAGAGTTACCCACAGAATCAGGGTACACTTTGAGGATCCTGTCAGGTACAGGCCCTGCTCAGTGCTTACAGAAATTTAGCAGGAGACCCAGTATTAATCCACCATGACAGCTGATTAGCATCACTTAGTGCTAACTCTAGGATAGGTGCTATGTCAAGTACTTAAGTACTTACTTCATTTTAACTTTAACTCTGTGAAGTAGGCATTGCTTATTGCCATGTGACAGTTTTGAAAAGCGGTGCACAGGAAATAGGAGCTATTTCCCCAGTCTACACAGCTAGTAACAGACAGAGGATATCTGACTCCAAAGTTCACACATCTCAAAACTGTTGAGCAGGCCTAATTTAGCCACTACCTCACCAGAACTCCCCCTCATTACACACATTTTGTCCCATTACACATGTTTTGTCTTTTCATTTTTGCTTCATTATTGCTCTGAATTTAAGCTGAATGTATTTCTCAGCACCAGCAATTTGACTGAATAACTCTTGGTCTTTTGCAAATTTATTTGGAGGAATCACAGAACAACATGTTGAATCCTTGACCTAAGGATTTATTATGTACTTTTAAATAATATCAGGAATATAATATGTATCTTATATATAAGATAAAATAATCATATATGTGATATTTACATATATATTTTTTTCTACCTTTTGCATTGGTGCAAAGGAAACATAGACTCCCATTCTCATTTTGCCATAAGATAGATTCCAGATATAGGGTCCACAGTCATCTTCACATGCTAAGTACTGATAACATTGAAGAAACTCCAAACATTGTTTGAATTCTTGTTGATTCTGGGATAACATTCTAAAATCAACTATTATTTTAAGTTATGTAATCTTGAGTTGTTTATACAACTTTTAAAAACTCTGTGATAAAGGGGCTGGAGTGATAGCACAGAGGATAGGGCTTTTGCCTTTCACGCCAACCTGGGTTCCATCCCGGCATCCCATATGGTCCCCAAGCACTGCCAGGAGTAACTCCTGAGTGCAGAGTCAGGGGTAACCCCTGAGCATCGCCGGGTGTGACCCAAAAAGCAAAATAAAAAAAAAAACTCTGTGATAAAATAGAAATGACTTAAAACCTAACATTTAAATGGAATAAAATGTACATATTAGTGAGATTTGGCATATCCCAATGTTGAGAAGCTATAACTTGCTAACTATTGCGAGAGTTCTCATAGCTTTGTCAGGAAATCCCATTAAGCATCATTCCCTCCTCCTTCTCTTAGTCCCTAGCAATCACTAATTTGCTTTCTGTTTGTGTGGATTTGCCTCTTCAGAACATTTTTAGAAATGGAACCATACAGTATGCAGCTTTTTCCAACTGTTCCTCTTGTACTTAGCACAATGTTTGGAGTTTCTTCAATGTTACCAGTACTACATTCCTTTATGGTCTAATAGTATTTCATTACATGAGTATCCTACATTTTCTTTATCCATTCATCAGTTGACATGCATTTGGGTTATTTTCACCTTTGGCTTTTTGTAAAGAATGCTGCTATAATTATCAAAGGCAATTGTTTGCTGAAACACCTGTTTTCAATTCTTTTGGTTAAATAGCCAAGAATAGAATTGCTGGTTCATATGGAAATTCTATAACTGATTGAGAGCCTGCCAACCCCTTTTCTACAGTGGCTGCGCCACTTTACATTACCACCAACAATGCAAGAGGATTGCAATATCTCCATATCCTCGCCTCCAGCATCAACTTTTGACTTGCAGAATGAGTTTTATTATAACAACTAGGGGAAATACCTGAATTATTTAGGCTTCATTTATTTAATGAGACAATATTAAGGCAAGAACTGGAAACTTGTGAGCATTTTAATGCAAAATACATCACAGGATTTGAGATACATGGAAAGCAAAGGTTGTTTAATGTGTAGGGATAAATTTGATCATTAGTTCATATCTATGGACCATATAAATGACAAGATAATAAAATCTGTGGAGCTTCTTGTGGGAAGACTATGCCCTATGATATGATTCATTTGGTATATTTTTCTATAAAAATGTACAATAGCGCATCTTAGTGACATCTGGACTCGTCTGCATAAAATGAGTGTTTAGGGTCATATTATTATTTCATGTTCTATACTTCATCTGATCTATAAAAACACAGACACATTATGGTTAGCAGTTATTCTTATTCTGAAAAAAATTAAGAAATTTTATGTGTACCTTCTAGTTTTGCTAATGACACAAAATGTTGAAACCACTTTTTTTCTGCTTACCCATGAATGCGTCACACTTATCTGAAACCCAAATAAATACTCTTCAGTGTACAGTGAACTTCAAATGAGCATTTTATATAAATAAGCATGCTATAGAACTATGTGTTACTTCAACTTTGTGGAATAAAATAGCATGAAATAAAGTTAACAACATTTTACATTCAGAACCTCCAACCAAAGAAACTTATTTTGTATGACCCAATAGCCCTACTGAGGTAGATAAGAAAGCATATGCATGTCATTCTTCACTCTGTAATCCATCACTCACTTTATGAACAGTGCCATTTGCTTGTGATTTTATACACTGAATGTGGAAGAACCTGCATGACACCTGATTCCAGGATGATAAAGTGGTGGAGGAGACCAAGTGGAGTAAAGTTGAATTTTTTCCTTCAATTTTTTCCTTTTGAAAAAATACTTATTCAAGTACTACCATAAAATAGTACTATGTTTAGAGTTAGGAATATTGATGAAGTGGAAAAGCACTGTTGGAACTTATGAAACATGAATCACCTATAATAACGTGTTGTTGCCTAAAAAATTATCCCTAAACTACCAAATGCAAACTAATACCTTCTATGATCAAAGTGCCGTGGGCCAGGAACTTTGGTATAATACAAAGGAGTTCTTCCTTCCTTCCTTCCCTTCCCTTCCCTTCCCTTCCCTTCCCCCCCTTCCCTTCCTTCCCTTCCCTTCCCTTCCCTTCCCTTCCCTTCCCTCCTCCCTCCCCTCCCTCCCCTCCCTCCCTCCTCCCCTCCCCTCTCCTCCCTCCTCCTCCTCCTCCCCCCTCCTCCCTCCTCCCTCTCCTCTCCTCCCCTCCCTCTCCCCCCCTCCCTCCCCTCTCCTCCTCCCTCCTCCTCTCCTCTCCTCCCTCTCCTCCCCTCTCCTCCTCCTCTCCTCTCCTCCCTCCCTCTCCTGCCCTCTCCTCCCTCTTCTCCTCTCCTCTCCTCTCCTCTCTCTCTCCTCTTCTCTCCTCTTCTCCAAACAGAGGGCTAAAGTCTTGGCTCTGAGTTGTGGCATGTGACTAGATCTCTGGATCATGTGTTCAAGGATTGGGATAGTCAAGATGACTTCTTCACTCAAACATCTGGAACCAGAGCTGTCTGGACGGTTGGGGGAATGGAGGCTGACTTAGTTTCTCTTTCTTTATTCATGTGGTCTATGAATGTGACTTTCCCTAAAGTATGGGAGTCTGGGATGATGAGAAGTTCTTATATGACAGCTGACTTCTTCTGGAGCACATATTCAAAGATCATGAGCAGACAGTTTTCTTATGACTCAGTCTTAGAAATCCCAGGACGTCTCTTTTGCCCCTTGACTTCAACAACTCTATCACTAGACCAGTGTGATTCTCTCAAGAGGAGGAAAAATCCAAAATTTAAGATAATCTTTAATCTGCCACAAAGAGAGGCAGTCATTAAAGTAATTATCACATAAATAACTATTGCAGTGAAGAAAAGTACAGGCTTCTTTATAGTAATCAGGACTTGTTGATTATAAATGACAGAGCCCCAACCCAGATGAGCAAATTGAAAGGAGGGTATTCACCAACTCTCTTAATTGAGAAGTCTGTGGCTGGATGCAGTGATGTCAGAAATCTTATATCATCAAGAATCTCTGTCAAGAATCCAGTCAAGAATCTCTTTTCTCTGTCAGCATTATTTGTCTTTTCAATTCAGGTTTTTTTTTTTTTTTTTTTGGGTCACACTCGGCAATGCTCAGGGGTTACTCCTGGCTCTGCACTCAGAAATTACTCCTGGCGGTGCTTGGGGGACCATATGGGGTGCCGAGGATTGAACCTGGGTCAGCCGTGTGCAAGGCAAATGTCCTACCTTACCCGCTGGACTATCACTCCGGCACCCAATTCAGTTGGTTTTATTCTCAGGCAAGCCTTCCTCAAATGCTAGCATCAAAGACCACCAACTGTTCCATGCTTTTGCTAGTTTGAAAAATCTCAACTAAAAGGAAGAATTAGTCATACTTTAAGTAAGTTAACCATACTTAGCAATGATCCTGGGATTAAGCTGAATTTATCATGTTTATGATATATGTCTTCTGCAAAACCTCTGGTGCCAGGGTGATAAAATGGTGTGTTGGCCAGTTCTGGACTATGTACCCACATCTAGGTTCTGGAAATGGGTTAATCTTAATCAGAAAAACAAATGGGTTTAGACTTTCCTACAAACTAGAATTAGAGAAATGGGAATAGAGGGGTACCAAATGGATATCCCAAAATACCTGTTACCTAAGTCTAACACAGGTAACCTGTCATGGAGCTTAGGTTGGTAGATACTCTTTTCAAATGACTTTGGGGAAAAGGAATGCTTCTATGAATGTCATATAAGACTCCCATACACATATTTGGAAGTAGGGGAGGAGAAAGCTTGATGATGGTAGAAAAAGTGGCCTTAGCTATGCAGAAGTTGGTCTTAAATCCCAAGGTGATATTTGGATGCCTCTTCTTTGTTCCCCTTATCACTGTCTGTATCACTGTCTTCCCGTTCATCATTGATTTGCTCGAACAGCACCAGTAACATCTCCTTATGTCCTGTCTCATGCTAGTAGAGCCCAAGGGCATCTGCTTGCTCCAGTAACAAAAAGAGCCTCAAACCATTACATCAGGTCATGGGAATGAGGTCTATAATTGTAACTGGTATTTGGCATATCAAATACGACACGGGTAGCTTGCCAGGCTCTGCTGTGTGGGTGGCATACTCTTGCTGTCACCTCTAAATCCAGCATTTATTGATGAACCGTGGCCATGCAAGCCAGGCTGTAATACGCTCTTCTGCTGGATGGAGTTTTGATGAGAGGGAAGTCTGGATGTGGAAAATGGCGGCCCTCATGGAGTGGGGGGGTCGTCTGGCTTGTTGTGAGGCTCTGCTGGGGTGGCGGGCCAGGGCTAGAACCCACCATCCCCCTGGTGCCTTGTGAGCAGAGGGGCACAGGGGGAGCCTGTAGCAGCTCTGCCCCATGTCTGTGAGTTCCCCTTATAGGTCCCTTTATAGTTCAGTGAGCCCAAACCTTCTTGTTAACATAGAGAGCACTTATACACAGGGTTAATAAATTCAGTGTCAACTCCAAAAAGCCTGATCTGTCAAGTCTCTACTGTTCCACCATGGCTGGTGTCCATGAAAATAATTAATTACCCTGTGAGTTCTCCTAGAATTGTTTGGTTTAAACCTCTTTCATAATTGTTTACTATTGCATTTTTCCCCTTCAGGGTCGTATAGATTTTTATTCTACCCATATAATGCATTGATAGCAAATCAATGTTTCAAAGAAATGCCTAAAAAAGATTTTTTGGAGATTTTTGCATAATTCCCTCCTATTCAGTACTCTGGCAAATTTTAACTAAACCAGGCTTCCTGATCTAATCCCAGTTTTGGGAGAATGCAGGGCTCTTTTTCACAGCTCTGTGCTGAATTCGAGACATCATTTCCTTGCAGAATGTCTGGTGCTTAGATTAAACTAATTTGGTTTTTGGGTCACACCTGGCTGTGCTCATGTCTTAATTCTGGTTCTGTGGGCAGGAGACTATATGTAGTGCCAGGGATGGGGCCTGTATCAGTCATATGCAATACAAGAGCCTTACCTGCCTTGTTTTCCCCTATAGGATCATAATCCCACAAAAATCCCTCATTCGCATAATCTGTCTCCAAGCCTTGTTTGTATGATGCTGTCTCACTTTCTACTTATTTGTGGCAAGCAGTACCTGTAGATTCTTGCACTAGCTCATGGTCGAAGGCAGAAAACTTCAGTTATTTGGTGCATATTTCTTTTCTTGATAGTGATAAACTTTACTTTACATATATAGTTAGTATAGTGGCTTTTCAGGAATGCCCTCGAGTTTACTTACTTTTGATTTGCAAGGATATATTTATCTGAAATGTAAGGAAATCAATTTAAAATATTTAAACAGTTATACTTGCTAGACACCATTCTAGTTAGTAGTTATTATTCTTGTGATAACTGTAAAATAATTTCTACTTTCACCAAGCAGTTTGTTGAGAAAGTAGACAATATAATAAATAAGTGAAATGCTGACATCAATAACATGTCAGATGGCAATTGCTATGTGAGTCATAGAGAAATAATAATCCTTTTAGCATACATGTGCCAATGATTGGAAACATGGCTTCTGTCTCTTCATAAACTTAATAACAGGCCATCTGTTTAGAGACAATATAGCCAAGTATATTACCATAAATATAAACCTAATCTAGGGCTGGCCTCTCATGCCTTGTTAATCTCTGCAATTTACACTATGACAAAGTCATCTTCAGGGCATTATTTGTTACGTATTTTTTTTCAAACTCTCCCATTGAAGTGAATGCTCCATGAGGACTAACATAATAACTGGTTTTGCTCCTGATTATATCCCATAATATTCCAGAAAGACTTGACATTAGAGAGAGTTCAACAAACATGTTAGCTGTCAAGCACATCTGTTGAAGGGATGTCTGGTTGTCTTGGTTCTTTGATATCTGCTTGGTTTATGCCTGGTATGCACTCTTTCATGAGAATACTAGCCAGTTTCTCAAAGTTCCCTGTTATGATTTTATTTTCCTTCCTTCTTGTTCCTTGCAGCTGTGCAATCCCTACATACCCTAAATGACCAGATATCCCATTTTATTGTCACCAAGTCAAAGACCCTGGAGGAAGACAAAGATCCCTTTCTACCTTCTGAGAAGGAGACTCTGAAGAGTTCCATGACATTGATGAGGCACCTCTTAATGGATGCTCAGGTACAGAGATCAGTATTGAATTCTATATGGCTTGGAAGTATTCTTTTTGCCTTTCTTTTTTTATAGAAGAGTTGTGGTTCAGTTACTAAATCATTAAAATATTGCTGTTGTGATGCACAGTCATGTAAGAGACATTCTAATAAACTGGGTAGGATTTCTGATTAGTTATTATTTGGGATTTTGTATTGAAACAGCTTGTTTTTGAGTCAAAGTAGTGGGGCTTAAGAATAATATATGTGTTGTCTCTGAGGATTAACAGATCTCCCATTAGCCTCGGAAAAGTGAGCCATTTGCATACAAATTTGGCAGGCATCAGAGCTGGCAGAGCCTTTGGAGCAGAGCAATACTTATCCCAAATAGCATCGCTGAGTAACTAATGAATATTTCGGTACATTTGATGCACCACCAAGTAAGCGAATCAGCACTTAAAAAAATGCTAGCAATGAATTAATTACAGAAGGTGGTTAGCTCAACGCAAGTTATTGTTGAGATGTTATTCTTCAAGGTTCCTCCTTATGCACTATTTGATTGAAATATTTTAAAATAATCGAATCCTTCTGCTTCTGTTGGTGGGTCTCTCCCCGATATGTTGCTCGTCAAATACCAGGTGTCTTAAAACAACTGATACTTCATGATGTAAGTGAAACCAAACTGAACTAGATTTCATTGTCATTCCTGTATCTTCGGGATCTGTTTAAAGTGTTTGGAGCTTGATGATTTTGTGTTCCTTTTCCCTGGAGCTTTCCTCCTGAGTTTGTTTTCTGTTCCACAGCAGAGAGGTCAAACGGTTTGTCAGCTTCCTGCGTTGTGCACTGTATCCGATTTTGAACTCTGTGTCGATTTTGAACTGTGGTGCTGTTGCTTTAGTTTCTACCATGGTGGTGTTTTATGTTGTATTTTTTAAATCAATCCTGAAACTTGGATCTTGTACCGATAAGACTTTAACTGCCAGGGCTTTGTGAATTTCTCACCTGTCAATGTTTGAAGCCTTCCCAAGAGGTTTTTGTGGCCCTGTGCTGAGATGGTCTGCATTATGCAAAGCCTGTCTTTGTTATTCACCATTCTCCTTTTTTTCCCTTCTGCCCATTTGGTTTCTTTCTCTGAACCTGCCTGGTGGAGAAAGGAAAGATTCTGAGGCTACAAGCGCCACCAATTTAAAAAAAGGGTGGTGCGGGGACCAAATGGGATGCCAGGGAATCAAACCCAGGTCGGCTGCTTGCAAGGCAAATGCCTTACCGGCTGTGCTCTGCCAGGAGTAAATCCTGAGTGTAGAGGCAGGAGTAACCCCTGAGCACTGCCGGGTGTTACCCAAAAATCAATCAATCAATCAAATAAAAACGGTGGTGAATTTAGAACAATTTACTGAATGAAAGAAAGCAAGTTGTACTTGAAAGGACCAACTTTCCTCAATGCTTGAACTCAATCTTACAGCTAACATCCCAGTCAAGAGAACTCTCCAAATGAATCCTGAAATATATGTGTAAACTTTTTTAAAATCTACAGGAATAAAAAACCAATTCATCTTCTCCTCTCCTTCACATATGCATGCCTAGAACTAGATTTCAAAAAAAAATTTTTTTTTTTTTTTTTTGCTTTTTGGTCACACCCGGCAATGCTCAGGGGTTTCTCCTGGCTCTGCACTCAGGAATTACTCCTGGCGGTGCTCGGGGGACCATATGGGATACTGGGGATAGAACCCAGGCTGGCATAGGCCAGCCTCGGGCAAGGCAAACGCCCTACCCGCTGGGCTATCTCTCCGGCTCAAGATTTCAAACATTTTAATGTTGCTGATGACTTATCTTTCTCACCCTAAATGCTGACCTCATTTATTCTTGGTGTTGACTAAAATGTGTATGTTGTTTCTTTTGATTGAATGGGACTAAAATATATTCTGCTGTTATTGTGTATGAGCATTTTATTATCTCTTTCTCCCCAGTCCCAAGTCTATGCTTGCCAGAATATTCTCACCTAGACACTGGGTGAAAGGGGGGAGGAGGATATGGTGGGCACTCCCTTCAGTCATGATCTTTAAAAGCAAAGTGGGTTGGAATTTCTTGGTGTAGGTAGTTGGGGATGAATGTGGCTGACCATAAAATTGGGCAGGAAGGAAGTGTTCTATGGAAACTACTCTTTTTTGCCTCCCATTGTTCAAAGATTATAAACCTTATCTTCCAGACAAATATAGAATAAGGTGAGTTGTGATTAGGTTAGTCTAAAAATACCATTCTCATTTATGTTCTTTGTGAAATGTTTTTTGTAATTTTAAGTCTAGGTCCATGGCTAGAGTCAATTAGAATTGTGTTACTAACACCATAGGCTTAGAGCGCCTCTGAAATACAATCTCTATAGGATTAGTATTTTGAAGTTTAAGAAGCAAAGGAACCCATAGTGGGGGGAACAAGGGGTGGCCAGAGGCATCATGTGTTTTTGATCTGATATAGGTATGTTCATTTTAATGAGCTTTATGAAGTGCTCCTGGAAATTTGGTTATTTCCCATATGTGTGTGTGTGTGTGTGTGTAATTTGCTTTTTGGATCACACCTGACAATGCTCAGGGTTTATTCCTGGCTCTTAGCTCAGGAATTACTCCTGGCGATACTGGGGGACCATATGGGATGCCGAGGATTGAACCCAGGTCAACCACATGTAAGGCAAATGCCCTGCCCGCTGTGCTATCGCCATATATGTTCTTTGACTTTGGTTCTGACTTCAATTCTAAAGATGAATAAATATGCTTATCTCATATTTTAAGGTCATCAGTTATGGGCAATCAACAGAAAATAAATATGACTCCTATGTACTTTCTGTCATTCAGGCTGCATTTGAGGATATTGATAGATATCTGATAGGTGTATGTGTTCAAGAATAGTAACCCAATCCTAAACTTGGTTGGTATAATGGTATGTTCAGTCCCATACCCAAAAGCTCTTTTAATAGTATTGGATTATGATGAAATACTCTGACATCAGCTTGCAAGTTGAATGAAGTCAAGCAAAAAAGTATTCCAGAAAACCTGGAGGCAGCTTGGAGAGTGACTGTTTAAAAGGCATAATCGATTCAAGTCACATCTGTCTTGGAAGCAATAAATCCTGCTTAGGAGAATGTCAAAGGCAAAAGCATTGCTGGGCTATGAAATTCTACCTCTGAGGATTATAAAACAGTATGCACAGAGCAAACACATCTCCCAAGTATAATAGGGGTGCCAGAGATGATTGGCAGGCCTGACAATCCATCCCAGAGAATGGAATCACGAAGAAACATCTTACATGGACAGCCCAGAAGGTCCAAGATTATTTATTCATTCCCCAAATGTTTCCAGCATGGGGGTGTCTGAGCACTGCTGCAGAGCGCCTCTATTTGCATCCCATTCCCTTTGTAGTTCAAGGCCCCCAAATTCAATGAAGTGTATCATTCAGACTGCATTTGAAACCTGATCTTGTGACTTTTATTCCCCAGAGCTATATCTAAACCCAAACTGCCGACTCAGCCTCATAAGCAATTAGATTCATAACACCGAAGAGGCAATTCTTTCTGGTACAGATTAATTCTTTTACCCATACTGTGTGACTCTGCATGCTAAGAGGGGATGATTGAAGCAAATTAAATCTCCTATTGGCAGTTCTCGCCTTCTTTCCCCCTAAGACCTAATATCATTATTTATTAAGGTTGAACAAATGCTTGGGAAAACAATAAGATCACTTTGTTGGCAGCCGGGACCTCCTCTGGAGACTGGCTACTAAAAGGCAGTGACTTTCCACTTACTGTGCAGGGCTCCTTCTACTGGCCATAGAATAAACAGTATTCCAGGGAAGGTTTGTCAGGGAGTGGGGACCCTCTGCCTGAAACCTGCCTTGCCAAGATTGAAAGAGAGAAATTGTTTTAGGAGGCTAGGTCGCTATCTAAAAATAAAATACACAAGCATTTAAATTAAAATTAAATTACAAAATGATCATTTCTTTTTGTAGGGGGAGGGGCTGGGCCACACCCTTAGGTGCTCAAGGGCTATTCCTGGTTTGGTGCTCAGGAGGAACCAAAGGTAGTACTGAAATTAGAACCAGAGTTGGTGGGAAAGGTTCTTTCTGTACTATCTCTGTGGTCCAGTGATCATTTCTAAGCAAATCTTCCTTTAGAGATGGGCAAAAGCCTAATGTAAGGTAGAAACGAATGAAACGGACCTTATCCTTAAGACTTTCCTTTCCTCCGTTGTTTTCTTCTCATCCCTTCTCCATTTGCTTCCTTTCTTTCACCCTTTTCCTTTCCTCTCCCCCCTCCTCCTGGCTCACTGCCCTTCTTTCTCTTGCCCTCCTATATTCTTTGACTTATCTCCTCTCTCCCAATCCTCCCCACTTTTTTTTGCTTGGCAACATAAATCCAAGCTGAGAAGTAGAATGAGAATCTGTCCTTTATATTTCTGCCCTTCCTTCTTTTTCTTTCCCTTTCTTTTTTCATCTGTCTTCTCTATGTTATTTGTATTCAGAGAATTTGGAAGCCTGTTTGCCAGAGACCTATATTTCCTGCCAAGCAAGAAGGAAAGCAAGGGCAGGAGGCAAACCTGGCATTCAGGAGACAGAATGGGGATGCTGCCAGGATCAGAGACGCAATGTAATGTGGGTTGCTTTGTTTTCTTTTCTCATTTTCATTTCTAGAAGGGTCTAGAAAACTCCTCTGGTTGATTATGCTTTCTGATTTAAATTTTGGCAAATTGGGCTGTTTGTGCATGAGTAGATTAGCTGGACACGCTCATTCTCTAGCTGGCCTTGATTGGAGAAAGGCTTTTGGAGCAGAGACTCCACCAGAGGAAATTTGGGCTCAGCATTCTAGTAAATAAGGAGAGGGCACACTTCATGCTTTAGATAGCAATGTCATTGTAAATTGGCAATCGGGTAGTTAATATACATTTACTACCAAGGTACACTTCAGACAATTTCTACTTACCTTGCACTTTGTATATCTCTGTACTTTCTAAGGCCAGCCTTTACTCAGAATATGAACTGTGGTTATTGCCACTGTGATTTTCTGGTGCTTTGGAGCTGTAGCCAGCTTCAAGTTCATGCAGGTGACCACAACTCCCTTGACAGCCTTAGAGAATGTCTTGTAATCTCACTGTAGAAACTACCACACCAGAAGAATTTCTGACTCTTGAAGGTCACAAATACTGGCTCTGGGTCTGAGAGACATCTCAAATGTAGATTCTTAAAATCTTTGAAATGGAAGAACTAGAACTCTCTCTCCTTATGTTGTACAAGCAGGGACGAATCTTTGAAATGAGAATGAAGGCAAAGGCAAAGTTTTTATTCTAAGGAAATTACCCTGGGATATTTTAAAGTCTGCTCTTACCATCAGATATTTTACTTCTTAAAGGTCATAGGAGAAAACTTACTTAAATGGATGTTGAAGATTATAGTTCACCTAACTAGAAAGCTACAATGGTAAGCTGATTATTCAAAGGCTCCTAAGCTCTTTGCCTCCAGTAATCCATGTGCTCCATTACCCATCTTTTGCCTGTGCATTTGAAAAAGCAATGCTTATTTTCCATTCTCAGATGCATAGCCATAAAATCAAAAGGTCTGAAGCTTGCAGTTTTATACATAAGTTGTTCAAGCCCACTTCCTCTTCTGCCAAGGCAATTCTGATTTTTTTTTAAAGTTTTTAAAAAATAAATAAATAAAATTTAACCTGCAGGCATTTCTAGGTTTAGATGCAATTCCATCAGTTACAGATCTGCAATCTCCTTCCCTGTTCAGGAAAAATAGACAGTGAGACATGAAATTGTAATGCTGTGCCTCTGCTAAGCTTGCACTGAGGTGGGTTTTCTTTTCTGTTTTAGAGAAAGCCAGCCTCTCTGTGACCTCTGCCATCTTTGTAAAATTCCTAAAGCAGAATTTTAAGGGAAATATTGTTTTAGTTTGTTCAATGCAAAGGTGCAGGTATATTCAGAAATGAGTCTTGGAGAAATGAAAACTGAAATTTCTTTTATTGCTTTATTTTGAAGGAAAGAAATGTTTCTCACAATGGATAATATATGAATGGAATCATCTCTGTCAAACTGGTATAGTTACCATGCAACTACATACTGCTAAACTTCAATTTGGGGAAAGATTTCACATTGTAACACCTTTATTTTTACTTTTAGATACTAGATGGTTATTTGCATCATTTGCTTAAAAAGATAATGAAATAGAATTTATTATCGTGTAATAGTTGATGGCCCAGATTAAGGTGGAGGTAGAATCTGACCTCATCACCAAATCATAGATGGAAGGGTTGGGAAGAGGAATTCATTAGGACTTTACATTGGAGACAGAGGATAACTCTAGTTAACATAACAGCAGAAACATTTGATTCCGATAATATTTTCTTAGGAACTGATACAGAAACATATCTCAGAAAAAGACAGAAAAGAGGGCAGCAGTGGAGAAAGCAGAATAGTTGCTGTGGTTGGAATAAATTGGCTCTAACAATTTTTTTCTCTTTGTGTCACTTTAACCAAGATTAAATTCTTAGGAGAGTCTGACTAGCCTGTCAATATGCCCTCCACTGGGCCACGGAGAGTATGAACGTTGGTGGATAGTTCCAGCAAGATGGCATACAGTATGGGGAGGAATCTTTATTACAAGAAGGGAGTATGGATATTGGGCAGATGGAGGCAATGACAAATCTACTGTGCATTCCACATTTATCAACATGCTGTTTCTGCCCTAGCCCAGAATTCAAATAGATCTAAACGCATAGTCATTGAAGGGTACAACATTAGCTCTACCTTGAAGGACTTAGGGTATAATGAGCAGATAACCAGATACGAAAGTGCTAGGTGAGAAAGACTGATGAAGAATTTTTAAATATAATATGAGTTGCAATACAGATCCCTTAAAACATTCCCCTATTCTCATGATGTCCTGTTTTTATTTTGACAAATATTTAGCTTCCAGATAGTGCCCATCCCCACCTATAGTGAGTTGTTCTCAACTGAGGACAGAAAAGCAATTTTCCTCTCTACTTTGAGGAAAAATTGTTGCCAATGTCTGGAGATACTAATTAGTGTCACCCTGATGTGGAGGGGTAATAGGACATGATGTTTATATTATTAGAATCAGGAGGGTAGAGGCAAGGGTTTACTGACTTTTTTACTTTGCTCCATTCTCTCACAACAAATAATTACCCAGTATAATTATTATTATGAATAAATGGTGAGAAATACAGCAGATTTTACTTTTTACTGTTATTTAAAAATTATTTATCAACTTAATTAAATCACATGAGATACAAAGTTACAAGGCTGTGTTCATGATCAGGTTTCAGTCATATGATATTCCAACATCCATCAGTCCACTAGTGTACATTTCCCACCACAAATGTATCCAGTTTCCTCCTACCACATGTACCCCTGCAACAGGCTGTCTCTATGCTCTATGGCGGGCATCTCTCTCTCTCTCTCTCTCTCTCTCTCTCTCTCTCTCACACACACACACACACATTTGGGCATTATGGTTTGCAATACAGATTCTGAGAAGTTATCATGTTTGTTCCTTTTCCTTTCCCTACTTTTTTCCATCCACTTTTAGATATGAAACTAAAGTTGACTTTTTAATTGATCACAGAATTCTTGCAATCTCAGTTGGTCATAATAGAGCCTCAAGATATAATCTTAGTTATTCATTGATTTTCTCATATTCATCGAGCATCTAACATGTACCAAGTGCTCTACTAGGCTGAGTAATAATAGTGAAAGAAGTGATTCTTTTATCTAGGATCTTGGATTAAACTGGGCGAATGTTATAAATATGTAAGTAAAAATATAATGAGTTTTAATAATTTGTTTAAAGATGCAATAGAACTTAATCCAGCTATTTAGGAGAGTTCAAATACTTTCTCTTCGACATGCGCGGTGGGGTGGGAGGGAGAGAAAGCAGAGTCAGGGAGAAAGAAAGACTTCCCCTGGTTTATTGCATATATTTTTACTTTAGTTTGTTGCATGTGTTTACTACTACCTTGTGAGGAAACTAGATATAGCTTCCTTGGGATGTTGCAAAAAAGTCTAAACAAAATTCCAATTACTAACCCCAGGAATACAGAATCTTATATTCTTTGCCTCTGGGAGTCCATAGTGAAACTGAATTTCTGTCTTCTCTTGCTGTGGGCATAGATAGATACACACCCCCGAAGGAGATTCAGAGTTGTTTGAGTTACATGAGACAAGGAAGTCAGATGATAAAGGGAAAGAGAAGATATAGTGTTATAAAAGTTATACTGAAAAGAAAACAAACAAAACTGTAAATGCTGCGATACTTAACTAGAGAGCTGCCCTCTAGAACCTGACCAGTAGTCAGTTCTCAATTATACAACTAAAGATTGGTGACCCCATGAATTAGCTGTGGGCATACTCCATCCCTGGTGGAACATATTTAGGACATGTAAACCAATGTTAGTCTAAATGAGAAAAAATTAGAAAGATAATTCCTTTGTCAATATTTTCATCATAAAGAAATTCAATATCAGTTTTTTCTTTTTAGCATCAGTTATTTGCTAATTTTTTATACTTTTATCTATTTGTCATATAATAGAATCTGAAACATACTATGTTACAAGAACCCTAAAATAATTTATATTTAGAAGAATAATTCTACTTCAGAATGCTTGGTGTCTCCTGTTCATATTAAAATAGAACACTGCCAGTACAGCACTCAAGTAAATTAAGGCTGGGGTAGGGTGGGAAGCCGGTTATTGCTAAGCGTTATTATTCAAGTATGTTCTTAGGTACAAAGGAGAGTCAAGATTCCTAATATCACAAAGCCACAAAGTCACAGTTTTTCACTTCTTCACCTCTAAATGACTCACATTTTAAAACAATTCTGAAAGGTTTGTTGAATTGATATGATGACTTGGCTTTTTTTTTTTTTTTTTCTTTTGGGTCACACCCGGCGATGCTCAGGGGTTACTCCTGGCTCTGTACTCAGGAATCACTCCTGGCGGTGCTCGGGGGACCATATGGGATGCCAGGGATCGAACCTAGGCGGCATGGGCCGGCCGCGTACAAGGCAAATGCCCTACCCACTGGGCTATCACCCGGCCCCTACTTGGCATTTTTGAGAGCTCATTTATTCTTTTGAAACTTGAAGCAAACTTCCTCATTTTTGCCACTTTAACAGCCCTGGTGTTTCATTTCAGATCGGATACTTTTCTTGTTTAGGATTATTGATATGAACTTAATTCCCTTTTTCCCTTCTAATGAAAGAAAGAAAAAGAGCCTGTGTTAGAACTGATAATAGGAATCGTGGTAGAAATTTGTATCAATTTACTCTATTAGCCTCACAAACTATTCCCAGAGTGACTCAAAATGATAAACTATCTACATACTTCTAATAAGTCATGGACTAACTGAGTAATTCTGCTATCCATGGATATGCATGACTGATCTTGACTGATTTCAATTAGAATTTTGTAGTCATTGGGGTATCCTAGAATCCTAGTTTTCCCCCCTTATCTTTTACATCCCTCCAAGATAAATTTAGAATATTCTCATAGTCATGACCTAGCATTCATAAAATAAAAAATAAACAAAATCATTCCCAGCCTCTGTTAGTATCAAGTTTGTTATTATTCCGTTGTTCAAAAGCAAGATCACTAAGATGAGAATCAGTGTGGAAAAGCCTACTGAAGGGAGGTGTAAGACATTGATGCAATCAAAGTGCCACACAAACAAAACAAATTAGCTTCAGATTTCTTAGCATAACTCTTGGTGATTTTTGATCTGTTGGAAATGGGAGTGTGAAATGTCCTAATTAGCAAGCTTCATGCATTCTCTTTTGGGAACGACTGCTTCAGTTTGTTTAGAGGGATGTGAATAGTGTTCTCCCACCCTTACACACAGAGTAGTACAGACTGTGTTTGAACAGCTGGAGGTTATATTTTAAGAGGGTTCTATGTCAAGCTTGGACATGATGATTTCAAATGGGCCTGTGATCAAGTTTGAGCAGTGTGGGTTTGTGCTCGGTCTAGAAACATGACAGACCATTAAAAGATCATTGTTCTAGCTGGTCCTGATAGCCAGGTGCATGGTTAATTTGTTCTACAAATGTTTCCTGAACTTGTATCAATCACATAAAAGGCACAAAGATAGACTTTCAAAGGAGAAGTGAAACATAAATGTAGTAAAGAATTGTTGAGTATTTATCATGTGCCAAACACTCTGCAAAGGACTTTTTCTTAGTTCTGTTATCCATTTGAGAGGTATATGTTATTTCCCCTGTTTCATAGTTGAAAAAATGAGGTCCACAAAGGAAATACACTGAAGAGCAAATATCTAGTGATTAGCTGTGATACTTCTTTTTTGCTTTTTTGGGGTCACAACCAGAGATGCTCAAGGATTACTCCTGACTATGCACTTAGGATTTACTCCTGGTGGTGCTTGGGGAACCATACGGAATGCCAGGGATGGAACCTGGTTGGCTGATACAAGGCAAATGACCTACCTGTTGGACTATTGTTCCAGCCCATAGCTGTGCTACTTTAAAGAAAAGGGTTGTGATTCTTTTCCCTTTCTTATTAATAGAATTTGTTTTCCAACTCTTTGAGTCTGAGCTGGCTTGTGATTTGCTTTAACCAAAAGAAGATGCCAGACATGATCCTGCTCTTTCATAACTTGTTGCTAGTGTGAAAACAAGTCTAGATTTGTGAATTGGATAAAGGGGATTAACATGAAACACAAATGAGGCTCACCACAGTACGTTGTGGACCAAGTGTCTTGCCATGTATATCAAGAGCTACCTGAGAGAATGACAAAGCCAATATATACATCATATCTGACTGACAAGTAAGCACTAGGATTGGAAGAGGAACTTGAAAATGTAGTCAAGGGGCCAGAGTGATAGTCCAGCGGGTAGGGCATTTGCCTTGCACACGGCCGGCCCGTGCCGGCCGGGTTCGATCCCTGGCATCCCATATGGTCCCGGAGCACCGCCAGGAGTAATTCCTGAGTGCAGAGCCAGGAGTAACTTCTGAGCATGGTCGGGTGTTACCCAAAAAGAAAAAAAAAACAAAGAAAATGTGGTTAGAGTTTCAAGAGAAAGATAAAATAGATTTTGTGAGTAGTTAGTCATATGCTAGTTTCCCTTTGTCTAGTTTGAAACTGTAGCAGTGTTTGGAGAATCATTAAATGTATTTAAGCAAAGAAATGGAATGCTTATATTCAGGAGTATAAAAGATCACTCTCAAATTGCCATATAGCTCAGTGGTAGAGCATTTGCCATGCATGAGTCAGGCCTAGATTTGACTCCCTGCTCTGATAAACAGAACAGTGTGAAGGATAACTACAGTGGAAGCATGAAGAATGCATCAACTGGCATGAGGCTACACAGGAGGAAGGCTTTCTTGCCATATGTTTTAATAACTATTTCAGAAATGCATGGAATGGGGCAGGAATATTAAAGAAAAATAGAACAATTGAAGAACTATTTTAGAAAAGAACTGCCACTTGTTGAAATTTGTGAGTGAAGAAGAAAGACAGCTCTGCTATGAATCTCAGAACTAATACTAGAATTCTAGGTTTGGGTTCCTGTGAAGATGCTCACACACACAAGAAAACAGTAGGCTTGGAGGGATAAATTATCATTTTGAAAAGAAGTCTATGAAGACTGAGGGAATTATGGGACAATTAGGGCAGGAGTTATGGAATGTTAGCGTGGGGCATTATGGGACATTAACTGTCTGGGAGACAGTTAAATATGACCTACTTTAAATACAGTGGTCTTTTTCTTTGGAGAAATTTTGTGAATTCAAAGAATCTCCAAGAAGTCTTGAAAATTTTATTTGGAGTTCATATAGGCAGCCATAACAGGAGGAGAAATCAGTCAACAGTCCCAAGACTCTTAAAGGGAACAGACTAGTTACTGTCTTAACCAGCATGGCACCCAGATCACTGAACACTATAAGTCCCCTAAGCTATCCCGAGGGGCAAGCGCTTTTACCAGTTTGTTCAAAGTCATTTTCTTCCTTCTAAATGACAAATTCATTATGCACTAGTACCTCAGGAAGAGCTCTGTGACTTAGGAAATTTAAGCTGCAGGGGAATCCAGAAAATGTAGTTCTAAGCTTTCCATTTTCTAAAGTGCAGGTAAGTGAACTAGAGAGTATTGGGATGAGCATAGAATGAGCTAATGATGGCATCCCAACACAGGTGTAGAGAAAGAGACAGTGAGAAATCAAAGATGAAACAACTCTAGAGAGTAACAAAGGAAGACTTCTCATTTCAATTAGATGGAGGTAGATGACTTTCAACCCAAGGAGTCTTGACAAAACAAGGTACTAAATGTTGCAGAAATGCCATCCTTTCCACCAGTATCTCAGTAATAGGTTATGTGTTTGCTTACATGATTAATCATGGAATCAAGTGAGAACTGTCCCTGGTAGCGGCATCTGGACTCTTAAAGTTCTAGGAAATTACTTGGTTATATAATTACATGTTTATAAAGTCTTAAACATGCCTTATGAGCTTATTCAGTTATGCATAGGTCTTAAATTCAGACAACAGTATTAAAGTGAGTCATTTAACATCAGCAACCTACTAAGAAGTTTAAATATACACATTGAAGAAATACAAGGAGTTATTCCTCTACATCACTTGATCACTTGATCACTTGAATCCCGTTATTCGTCGATTTGCTCGAGCGGGCGCCAGTAACATTTCCATTGGACCCTATCACGTGCCAGTGTAGCCCAATGGCATCTGGTTGATTCAGGAATTCCTCCTACATAGACACAAGAAATAACAACTAACTCATTATTCTGGAAGCACAGCTGTGCACGGATATTTATAAGTGATGTGTATCACATTTGAGAGCATATAATGATAGGTTTTCTATGTAATTTTTTGAGTCTATTTATTGAGGTACTGGGATTTACTATATTGTTTCTTTGTGTGCCTTAAGTGAATTAAGATTGTTTTTATTGAACAAAATTTACTTAGAATTTACTTAGACATGAGGGGATATATATATATATATATATATATATATATATATATATATATATATATATATATATATATATAGGCTTGAGAGAGCAAGCTGATTTATAAAATTGTTAATCATCATTTTCATGGCTACATCATTCCAGCACCACACCAAATACCAGAGAACTCGTGTCCTTCCACCAGTGTTCCATAGACCTCCCCCCCAACCCAATATTATAGTAAGCTCAGTTCTATAGACAAAATTTTCAGGTTTTAGGCCAGAGCTATAGTACAGTGGGTAGAGTGTTTGCCTTGCATGCAGCCGACCCAGCAATGGTCCCTCAAGCATATGGACCCATATGGTCCCTCAAGCAATCCCAGGAGTAGCCAGTAATAACTCCTGGGCATCCCTGGATGTGACCCATAAAGCAAAAAAAAAAATCAATTTTGATAACTTAGACAATTTGTTGTTCTCTTACTATATTTTTTAAAATCTCTCACTTTTGATAGATCTCTCTTTCTCTCTCTGTTTCTCTTTTTAAATTGTGGAGGAGGGGACACCTACACACCTAGACGTATAGAGCTAATCTGGAATTCTACAAAATTGTAAGTCAGTAAATCATTTTTCAAAACCTTTATATTTTTCTAGACATATAAATTAAAAAATATTATTACAATTCTTTATGAATGCATTTTTAAATTTTAATGAAATAGATAAATACAACAAAGTTGAGATTTAGTAAAAGAAAAGAGGGTTAAGGAAAATTTAAGGAGAGACTCTGAATATGCCTATAGTGGTATAAAGGTATTATATACAAAGGAAGAGGATTTTAGAATTAGGTTACAAGATGCTATAGCACAGCTGGAGTGCCCACATTAATAAGTAGTTGTAATAAAAATCCCTGTGGGTGTAAAAACTATCACACCTGATCAGATGCGTAACAGTCGAATATAATGAAATGTCAATTTATTACTCTGAATGTGTAAAATTCCTTAGCAGAACAGAAGTAAACAAAGCTTTCTTTTTTAAGTATTTTCCTTCCTTCCTTCCTTCCTTCCTTTCTTTTTTCTTTCCTTTCTTCTTTCTTTTCTTTTCTTTCTTTCGTTCTTTCATTCTTTCGTTTGTTCTTTCGTTTCCTTCCTTCCTTCCTTCCTTCCTTCCTTCCTTCCTTCCTTCCTTCCTTCTTCCTTCCTTCCTTCCTTCCTTCCTTCCTTCCTTCCTTCCTTCCTTCCTTCCTTCCTTCCTTCCTTCCTTCCTTCCTTCCTTCCTTCCTTCCTTCCTTCCTTCCTTCCTTCCTTCCTTCCTTCCTTCCTTCCTTCCTTCCTTCCTTCCTTCCTTCCTTCCTTCCTTCCTTCCTTCCTTCCTTTCCTTCCTTCCTTCCTTCCCGCTTGCCACACCTGCACACCTGGTGATGATTAGGTCTTGCTCTGAGCTCAGAAATCACTTCAGGCAAGGCTTCAGGATCCATACAAAGTGCCAGGGGTTAAACTCAGGTCAACTGCATATAAGGACTTAATATAAGTACCACCGTAGCATTGCTCTGGCACAGTAAACCTTTCTTAGTAGAGTATAATCATAAGCCTCATGATTGAGTACCATCTATGCCAAGTACTGAGGAGTTTATCTCACTATTTATTTGTATTAAAATTAAAAATTATTATTAAAACTTTTTGTTACAATGATATTAATGATTTCTATAGACGTAATTCCCAAACTGCACCCATCACTAGTGCCCTGCCCATAGGGCTGTGCTCCTCTCCCCTCTCAGGGCTGCTTCCCCCAACTCAATTGTGGGGTAAATTCTCCCTGTTATGTTTATTGCCTTTGATCTTCCTTTGCTACCTTGTTGTGTATCTTGAAGTCTCACATATTAAAGATGTTCCTATATTTCTTGCAAGATGGATTTCAAGGCTATGAATTTCCTAAGTTGTTGCCTTTCCCTGAAGCGCTGTACTGTTCTTTCTAAACTGAATAATAATGTTCCTGGATAGACTATTCTTGATGAGATTTGCATTTCATTGAGTTTTTGTACTCTATACATCTCCGTTTCCTCTGGCTTATAGAGTCTCATTTGATAGATCCCTGTGCATGTTATGGACTTCTTTTGTATGTAAAATTCTTTTTTAATCTTGTTGCTTTCATTATTCTGTCTCTATCTTTGAATTTTGTCATTTTGAGCACAATGTATCTGGAAGTTTTCCTATTTGAGTCTATTTTCACTGAGTCCCATAGGACCTCTTGGATATTGGTGCTGTATTCCTCAATTCTGGGAAATCCTTATTTATGATTTCTTTAATTGTTTCTTCATAAAATTCGCCTCCCTGCTCATCAGGAACTCTGATGATTCTTACATGATTCATTTAAAACTCATCCTATAGTTCTCTAGTGGGCTGTTCATTACTTTTCACACTCTTCTCCCCATTTTCTATTGTTTTCTAGCAGTTTTCTACATCTCATCATCTCATCTTAGAGTGCCTTGATGTTTTTCTCAGCTTCTGTTATTCTTATAGATTTTCTTGACTTTTTTTAATATCACCTATCATTCTCTTCATTACTATGTGTAGTTTTCTTGTTCTGACTATTTTTTGGGCTTTACTGACTACCTCTGTCAACATTTCTTTGAACTAATTACACATCCTGCAGTGATGTCACTGAGGGTATGGTCTGAAGATTTAGTGAGTTGATTGCTGCTACTTGAGGCTTTGTGTTAATTGTTTTCTCTCATTATAGATGTTGCTACCTCTTTTCCCCATTGGGTTTGCTGTTTTCACTGTCCTGAGGGTGAATTCTTGTAGCTAGCCTCCCACCCTCCCCCACTGCCTAAAATATCTGTGGAATTAAACTGGGAGCAGTTCATTTTCTTCCTTTCCAGTGTTCACCCAATAATAAGTGCAACTGTGAGCAGTGTCAAATTTGATAAGGATCTCTCATACAGTCATGTGGCCACACATGTCAGGAGATGTGGAGCTGGGCCCTTTGAAAAGGTGGAGGTCCAGTGTGGAGGGTTGGAGTTTGATGTATTTTAAAAATAAAAGTTGAGTGAATACTTACAGAACATTTGAAATACCTCTGTCAAAACCCTACGATGGTTTTTACATTATTTGGATATTGATACTCTTCACTGCATTTTTTTCTAGTTTCATCAAATTAGATGAACTCTTTTGTTTGTACTCAATTGAATTTTCAAAGAAAGGTATGAGGACTTTCTAATCTCTAGAAACTTGGAATGTAACAATATTTGGATATAGGATCTTTATAGAGGTCATCAAGTTAAATTTGAATCATTAGAGTGGGCCATAATAAGCTATAACTTATGACCCTATATAAAGGAGGACACTTTGGAGATAACCATAGACACACAGAGGGAAGACAATGTAAAGACCCAGAGGGAGAATGCCTTGTGATGGAGGGGTGGACTGATACCTCTGTAGGCTATAAAATGTCCAGAGGCTCTAAGAATTTAGCTGAATGTTATTGTTAGTTGGTTCTCTCTTGGAGGCTTGAGAAGGAATCAAATCTGTTACCTTTATTTTGGCCTTCTAGCTTCCAGAACTGTGAAATTTTAATTTGCTTTTGTTTATATTTTATTGTTTGATTTTTGTTTGAATTTTTTGGGGTGTGTGGTAGGCAGTTGGGACATACCCAGTGGTGTTCAGGAATCACTCCTTGCTTACTTTCAGAGATCACTTTTGGAGGACTTGGGGGACCATCTGGGGTGCCAGAGATCAAACCCAGGTCATCCATGTGCAAGGCATGTGCCTTACTTGCTGTACTACCTCCCTGGACCCTGCTTTTGATTTGAGGCACTGGTTTGTATTACTTTCATATAGCAACCATAGGAAATGAATATACCCTCATTGATGAGAAAATGGCAAATTAGAAAGAATAAGATGTTTTATACCATACACAATACAATTAAAATTATTTGCTTAATGGAATGAATGCAGATGTAATTGAGGATTAGTGTGAATAGTTTCTTAATCTCAAAAGAGTACCATCCCCCACTGCTAGAGCTGAAAGGTTTTTATTGATTTCAAGTTAACTAAAATATACTGTAGGACCGTGGGTGTGGCATAACAGGTGGCTGTGTTTTATCAACAAATGCTGTAAGTAGTGCCACTGTTATTTATACTGCTGTGACAACATTGCACATAACTTGTTGATTCACTGTTGTTGGTATTTTTTATGTGATGGGAAGTTGTCACCTGGATTATGTCTTTCTTTCGTCATCATTACTGCTTCCACTCTGTCACCCACCCCACTCTAAATCAAAGGAAAACACAACTCTCATATGAGAAGGATTCCAGATGCATATTAGGAAGACTTGACATTGCAGATCATAACTGGATCTCCTTAATCAGTTTTGTTCAGACCTCACCATTTCAGTAGGACTATATAAACCAATAACCAGGTACTGGGGATTTAGCAAAGTTTACTGGCATTTGTTACCCTCAGACAGAGTCTGCTCTTTGATTAACAGGGGCAAACTGGATTCTCCCCAAACCAGTTTCTGGCTCTTTGTAGCAAAGCTGATTAGACATTCTTCCTCTCTCATATTTCATATTTGCAGAAATTCCTCGAATGGACGAAATCTCTCCCTTGGGACTCCCCACTTACCCTGACTCCACCTATCTTCCTCATCAGATGTTTGTCTTACCCAGATTCTGGTGACCTTCATCAACATGACTTGCCCCTTCCACAGCTTGCTTCTTTCTTTCTTTCTTTCTTTCTTTCTTTCTTTCTTTCTTTCTTTCTTTCTTTCTTTCTTTCTTTCTTTCTTTCTTTCTTTCTTTCTTTCTTTCTTTCTTTCTTTCTTTCTTTCTTTCTTTCTTTCTTTCTTTTTCTTTCTTTCTTTCTTTCTTTCTTTCTTCCTTTCTTTCTTTCTTTCTTTCTTTCTTTCTTTCTTCTTTCTGTCTTTCTTCTTTCTTTCTTTCTTTCTTTCTTTCTTTCTTTCTTTCTTCTTTCCTTTCTTTCTTTTCTTTCTTTCTTTCTTTCTTTCTTTCTTTCTTTCTTTTTTCTTTCTTTCTTTTCTTTCTTTCTTTCTTTCTTTCTTTCTTCTTTCTTTCTTTCTCTTCTCTCTCTCTCTCTCTCTCTTTCTTTCTTTCTTTTTCTTTCTTTCTTTCTTTCTTTCTTTCTTTCTTTCTTTCTTTCTTTCTTTCTTTCTTTCTTTCTTTCTTTCCTTCTTCCTTCCTTCCTTCCTTCCTTTCTTTCTTTCTTTCTTTCTTCCCTTTCCTCCTTCCTTCCTTCCTTCCTTCCTTCCCTTCCTTCCTTCCTTCCTTCCTTCCTTCCTTCCTTCCTTCCTTCCTTCCTTCCTTCCTTCCTTCCTTCCTTCCTTCCTTCCTTCCTTCCTTCCTTCCTTCCTTCCTTCCTTCGTTCCTATCCTTCTTCCTTCCTTTGTTTCCCAGCACCAATTACACCGCCATTGTCAACTTGCCTCCACCAATCTTCTCAGGTTCCTTTTCATACCCTTACCATTTCAACAAGCACAGCACACCATCCCATTTTTTTTTCAGGAATGTTTATTGAGACACCATGATATACAAAGCTGTTCAGAATAGAGTTGTTTTAGGAAAACAACATTTCAACACTATTCCCACCACCAGTATCCCCTTCCTCTACCAATACACCCAGAGTCCCTCCCAACCAGGGGTTGTCTTTATAGTGTGCAGAACACAGGGAAGAATATCACGGGGGTGGAGGGTGGGGTGGGGCAGGGAGTCTGAAGAGAGATCCAGGGAGGAGAGTAACCAGCATAAGTCAGATTTGGGAAGGGGTGATCAAAAATACTACCCAGTGCTTCCAAGAGCAGCCTGGGGTGGTTTGTGCAACCGTAAAGTCTTGGGAGGACAGAAAATTTATTTTTGCCTGAGAAGTCTCAGGCTGTGTAGTCATTGTCTAGTGTTACTATAGACTAATCTTGTTTTTCTTGTGCCTACTCCTCTATGGATTTTGTTGGAGTATTAAATCGTAGTTTTTATTTCTAAGAAGTACAAAATAAGCTGTTAGCACAGTTGGCTGGATAATTCATTTTGGCCAAGGAAGGCAGGGGTGGTGTGGGTGTGCTCAACCTTCCAGGAACTGAGCAACAGATTCTTTTTTCCTTTTTTATTTCTTTGATGGTGCTAAAGATTGAACCTAGGGCCTCATATATGTAAGATAAGTGCTGTGGCTGAGCCACATGCTTGGTCGCTCCCCTCCAAATTATATTCCGTAGGAAGAAAAATTTCTTTTTTTTCTTTACTAACAAACAAATTACATTTAATTATTGCATCAATTTATGTATTGAATCATTTATTTTGTGTTGCTAGGAACTAAGTGCTCCACCACTTAGCCTTATGCCAGCCCCTTGACGCTAAGTTTTCTTTCCTTTTTTTTAGTTTATT
Organism: Cryptotis parvus; assembly: GCA_021461705.1. NCBI lineage: Eukaryota > Metazoa > Chordata > Mammalia > Eulipotyphla > Soricidae > Cryptotis > Cryptotis parvus. The sequence continues at coordinate 28,971 of JAJIBD010023934.1, forward strand.
TTTTTTCATTAAAGCACCATGATTTACAAAGCTGTTCATAGTTGAGTTTTAGCCATACAATATTGCGGCAATAATCTCATCTTATAGTTTGGGTCTTTTGATTTTATTGTTGTTGACTTTGTGATTTGGATATTTGACTCTATTATTCCTTAATACCATCTTTGTAACTTAATCCCCTGACCTTCCCCCATTGATTCTCACCTGTCTCCTCACCTCCTATCCATTTTTCTATCTTCTCCTCCCTATTCTGTGAGGCCAAGATTTATCTGGACATCCTGCTTTAAACTACAGCATTCCCTCATCCAGTTATGCTAAATACCACATGTAAGTGATATCATCTTGTATTTATCTTTCTGGCTTACTTCATTTAACATAGTATCTTCCAGTTCTATCCATGTTGCAGTGATATGCATGATTTCATCATTTCTTACAGCTCTGTAATATTCCATTGTGTGTATATACCACAGCTTCATGATCAACTTATCTGTTGTTGGACATCTAGATTGATTCCAAATCTTAGTTATTGTACTGAGTGCTGCAAGGAATAATGGTCTACATATATTGGAAGAAAAAATTGTTATATAAGGAAAAGTCTCCTACAAGCATATCTTACTCCCCCTCCCCCAATGAAATGTTTCTCATTCATTGACCCAGCTGTTTAATGACAATTGATTGACATTATTTAGTCTCACCTCTACTCCCATCCTATCCTCTCTGGGTTTCTGGTGATCTCGCATGCCAATATTTAGGACAGCGACCTGTCTATATTCAGGTATTCTTTAAAATTAAGTACAAGAAGTCCAGAAAAAAGTGACAAAAAAAGGGTTTGTACAGAGTAGGCCATTTAAACAAAACTAGATCATTATTAGTTAAGTATTTCTCTACATATAGTGATTTATAACAAAATCAAGGAACATTTGAAAGCTATGTATAGAATTGGATAGAAATGATAAAATTACAGGCTCAGAAAATGAAAACAAAAGTACATCTCATAAAATAGTTAATAGAGAAATTGGACTAGAATTTAAAATTAAAAATTACTATCTTCAGAAAAACTAACAGAATATAAATTCTGCAAATTTAGTTAGACCAGGGGCTCTTCATTTACTCATTTATGGCTTCTACTGTACTTAGTGAGTTTCTGTCTTACATTAAGCACTGAGGCACTGGGGACTCAAAAGTAAATGAAGTTAAATCTAGGTCCTCATGGAACTAAAAGTCTAGTTCAAAGGTCAAGGTCCCTAAACTTACTTGATCTACTGCTCCTTTTCCTTTTTGGAAAAAAATACAGAGTTAAGACTTTTCTACCCCAATCTACCTTGTTAAGCAATGATCAAAGAAATTCACTTTGTCAAAATCTTTGTCTTTGATGGTCTCAAGATGAGAGAATTCTATTCAACACTGCTCCCAGATATCAAAACTATATACAGAAATTTTTAATTATGTTCAGGCATGTATGCCATCTAGATAATCTTAACCTAGATTGAGAATGCTAGGCATATCAAATCATCAATTGGATGATTGAAATGTGAAAGTCTTTGGTAACAAGAAATGGTACATTCAGCAGTGTGGAAGGAAAAAGACCAGTGAGTTTGAGAGAGGGAAGGCTTACAAACAGGGAGTACAGAATACTTCACTGGGAAATTTCACCAGTGAAGGGGATGGTTGTGTGGTAGCTGGAGGAAAATATGGAATCAAGATAAGTGGGTTTCATTTTTGTTTTTAAAGTGAGGCATGCTATAGTCTATTGGGACCAATGACATAGGTGAGAAAGATTGACATTATAGGAGCAGTGTCCACTGCCTGCTGTGATGTCTTCATTAACTTATTTGAGGCAAGACAGTTCAGGAAAGAATGTTAAAGATTTTGGAAATAAAAACACAAATGTTTACTAAACAACTATCACCTAATTTTCTTGGTAGACTGGAAGAATGAACAAATATCAAGTAAGCAGTAATGTCAGGCTGAGAGATTTTCAGGAAACAGCATAAAAATCAAAATGGGAATTATAATTAAGAGACACGAAGGAGAATACAGGGTCATTGATAGGTGAAGACTTGAAAGCTGGGGTTTTTATACAAGTGAATAAAGTTACGTGTTCTCACATTCAATAGCCCATTGGGTTCTATCCAAGATTGGAAAATAACATAAAAACGATAATAGTAGTGTTAGTAATAGTAGCAGCAGAAGTAGTAATGTAATCAAAACTCATACATCAAAATATCAGAGGGGACTGGCATTGATTTGGTGGAGGATCACTTGTAGAAAAGATGTGAGACAGTGAGTTTGATCCTGGTACTGCAATATGTGCCTGGTGTGTTCCCAGCAGCAATGTTTCTTGGGATCCCCAGTGCCACAGTTAGGTGCAGATGCACTGGGATTGAGAGTATATGGGAAACAAGGTCTAGAGTGTGAATTATTCTCATTAGGCTCTTCTCACAGCCTTCACAGAATGAAAGAAAGGTGGAAATATAGCCACATTTCAAATCATCAAGAGTAAGAATGAAAACTGAAGAGAGAGAGACTGATATAATTTAGGATGCAAAGGGATTTTGAGATCAAGGAAATTTTTGGAATGTTATCCCAAGAGCAATGATAGTCATTAGCAGTATTTTAAGAAAGATGGGAGATAGCAATGAAGACTTGATCTGTTAAAATTTGTCTATACTATTGATAGAGAATAGAATAGGTGATGGAAAGATTGAAAGATGGCCAAGGATAATAGTAAAAGCAGAATGCTCATCTATAAAGCTATCAGAATCATGTTATTAAGGGATTAATGTTCTAAACATTTAGAAGGAGATTACTATTCTTAATTACTAAGTGGAGTTAATACTAATTAGAAATTTGCATTTACTGAAAATGTGTGAAGTGTTAAGCATTCATCAAAATCCTTAAATGTCTCAGTTTATAGAATCTTTACCATTCTTTACCAAACTTTATCTCATTTTCCTATAGTGGTTCTTTTTTGCACTTTTTAGGTCAACTGGTAATGCTCAGGGGCTATTCCTTGCTCTGCACTCAGAAATTACTCCTGGCAATGCACAGGGGACCATATAGGATGCTGGGAATACAACCTGGGTCAGCCATATACAAGGCAAACACTGTACCATAATACTATCACTCTGGCCCCCTATTGTAGTTTTTTGACCAAAGGGAAATTGGTGCACAGAGAAGTTAATGGTGACTGAAGTCATCAAGCCAGAATAGTGTGACTCCATCACACAAAGCCAGGATAGTGTGACTCCATTGCAGATAGTGTGACTCACCTTTAATCAATATCCTGTCAGGTTTTGGAATAGAAAAATAATAATAGAAGCTAGAGACTGGATAGGTTGATAAAGGGTTTGAAGACAAGCACTGAAAAGTTGGTAATGCTGTGATAAAGTTAGGGAGGTCTTATCAATAGTTGAAATCAACTGCAATTGTGTGGCAGTCAGAAGTTAGGTAAAACAAAGAAGGGAACAGTGTGCTAATAATCGTTGGAAATGATAATACCAGCCTAGAACTGAGCATTGAATATAGGCAAAGGGATATACATGATAACCTCTAAATGTATGTATTGCAAGCCACAATGTGTAAGAGAAGGAAGAGACAGAGACACAGAGAGAGACAGAGACAGAGACAAAGTCAGAGAGAAAAGAGGTAAAGAGCTTACCATAAAGGCAGGCTGGGGTGGGAGGAGGGAAATGGGGACATTGGTGGTGGGAAATGGGCACTAGTGGAGGGATGGGTACTGGAACACTGTATGACTGAAGCCCAAACATGAGCATTTTTGTAATTGTATATCTCATGGTGGTAAAATAAAATATTTTTTAAAAAATTCTCCCTTAAATAAATGACTCCAGTGACCAGTATTTCTGCTTTGAGTGGTTTGATTTAGCATAATTTCTTGTTCTTGCTTAAAAATAGTTGCTTCCTCACTACATTTATAGTGAATCTAATTCTCCACTATGATTTATATATGTCTGTGTTTAAAAAAGCCCTGCCCCACAAATGTGACCCATATTGTGTTTGCCCAGAACCAAAGACTTGAGACTTCTTATTTTTTAAAAAACTGGAAAAGTCTCATACAAATGGTGGGAAGTTGGTCACGCTTCTGCCACAATGGTCTCCCAGCTGTGCTGAGCATTATTAGGTGGGTGGAACTCACCCACCTTGGCCTTCGCTCTTTCCTGTCTATGACAAACTCTGTGCACATCTGCCTCCTTGGTCCTCTAACTTCTGCTTAGATGTCATATTTCCATGCTGCTTCCTGATCACCTCATGTCATGCGACAAAAACACAGTTAGTTTATGCCCAATCCCCCTTCAAATGTGTCACAGCCTCAATAACTGATGATCTATCTGATTTCTCTTCTGCTAGGTTGTAAGTTTCACGAGGACTTGCCTATGTTGTTCAGTAGGTGACAAACAGGCATTTATGAAAGAAAAGCTGAGGACTTCATAAGAGAAATGGACATTCGCATAACTAGGCAAGAACACCTTTCTGGAAGAATGTATTATCAGAAGAGCTATATCAAAATACACTGAATTATTAAGGTTTGTAATTGTTAGGGTTCAGCAGGATCCCAAACAGATATTGGGGTTTGGTAGGGTCCCAGTACATTCGGGGTGAATGACTGTTCCCTCGACCTATGGGCAAAACAGGAGCATAAGATTCTTGGTAGTCAGAGGCTGTTCTTTATTCAAGTCAAGTCTGCTAGTTAAATCCTCCCAAAGGGTCAGGGGTTGGGAGTTGAGAGTTGCCTTTAGATCTGCCCTGGATAAAGGTGGAATCCTTGTCTGCTGATTTTTCCTTTCCTTGTCTGTGAGAAATACAGATATTTATCTACACCTGGGATTAAGTTTAAAGTGTGGCTTTTCCTGAGGACATCTTACTATACATTCCAGACTACAGTCCTCAGGTCTAGTTAGTTTTCTTTTCTTTTTTCTTTCTTTTTCTTTCTTTCTTTTTTTATTTTTTTGCTTTTTGGGTCTCACTTGGCAATGCTTAGGAGTTCTTCCTGGCTCTGCACTCAGGAATTACTCCTGGGGGTGCTCGGGGACCATACGGGATGCCAGATGAGCCGCGTGCAAGGCAAACACCCCACCCTCTGTGCTGTAACTCCAGCTCCCAGGCCAGGTTAGTTTTATCCTAACCCTAACAGGGTCGAAATCAATTGCTTATCTTTGGGTCAAGACAGAGTTTGCTCCTTGTACTTGCTCTTAGATTATTATACTGCTTATGACTCAGTCTGACCCATGTTGAGGCCAGGGTAATTTACTCACAGCTTTCCCTGGGTCCATCCGTGCCCCATGATGGGACCCTTCTTTTGGGGTGTAAGAAACTAGAATCAATCTAGGAGCAACTGTGGTTTATGTTAGGAAATATGGCAGATGCCCAAGAGTAAGTATTTCAGAGTTAATTAACTCTGATATTACAAATGCATAGCCTTAACTATCTTCCTATATCGATACAAAAGAACATTGCTCTAACTTAAGAATATGCAAAGGGTATACCAGGATAATGCACGAGATGAGAGGCTACTACAAGAGTACCCCACCTGCATGGCAGAGCCTGGCAAGCTACCCGTGTCGTATTTGATATGCCAAAAACCAGTAACAATTATAGACCTCATTCCCATGACCTGAAGGAATGGTTTGAGACTCCTCATGTTCCTGGAGTGAGCATATGCCCTTGTAGGTGACACTAGCATGTGACAGGACATATGGAGATGTTACTGGTGCCCACTCGAGCAAATTGTTGAACAACAGAAAGACAAGTGATATCAGAGAAAAACATTCATTTACAAAACCCAGGGCTGGCAAGTCACTGCACTTGCTTAGGAGATGGACACCTGCTAAGTAGGGGGCAGAGGGCTGTGAACAAAAGATTACCCAATAGTAATTATCTTAGTTACTTGTCTCTACTGTTCTCTAATATTGCCCTCTGTCTTAGGGAGTCTAGTTAAGGGGAGACCTATGAGCTCCACTGAGTTTTTGAGCTTAGTGTTAGAATAGATGATTAATTCTGGAAGTTATTTTCTATCCCATATCATCTTCCTATTTGTCCCTATTAGAAATAGCGGGGCTACAATGATGGAAAACCACCATTTGGAGTTCCCCATCTAATTGCTCTATTTTATTGACTTCCCAGTTAGTTTTAGTTTTTCTTTTAAATATGCATGTAAACATAAATAAACATTCTAAATAAACAATGTAGTGCTGTTTATGCATTAATTAAAAACTTAACTCTTTCTAGTACATTGAAAAATTGGAAACTAAATACAATTTTTTTTTTTTTTTGTCACACCCAAGCAATGCTCAGGGGTTTCTCCTGACTTTGCACTCATGAATCACTCCTGGCAGTGCTTGGGGGACCATATGGGATGCCAGGGATTGAACCCGGACTGGCATGGGCTGGCTGCATGCAAGGCAAACACCCTACCTGCTGGACTATTGCTCCGGCACCTACAAATTTAATAAGGTTTGTGGGGTAGTGAATTTTGACTGTTCTCTAAGATGGAATGCTCTAGAACCATTATTAAACACAATTTGGTAAATCTTTGCCTCCTAACACAGAAACATATCTTTTATAAATTGGCAAATAAAAAAGAAGTCCAAAAGGAAATGAATGGAATATTCAAAAATGTCATCTCTGTACATTGAAAATATATATATATACATTTTATATTTCAATTTGTTTTTCAGAAGTTCAACAATATGTATTTTAATAACCAATAGAAGAAAGCTCCCCAAAAGGAGAAAGAATTGAGTTATTTATTTATTTATTTTTAAATTTTTAATATTTTATTAAATATTTTATTAATAGTGTTGCAGGTATGGCTGTGGTGCCAGCTGCATTGGCAGGTGGCAGACAGGAGTCAGGCTTGTCTATATCCAGGGCTCTGCCCCTTGGGCCCTGGATGGTTGATTGTCTGGCATAGAAAAATACTGGGCCCACTGGGCCCCTGGGATGAACCCAGAGCCACGGCAGAGCTTGGTATATTCAATATGCCAAAAACAGTAACAATAATGAACCTTATTCCTAATGAATGGAGACGGTACTGGTGGCTGCTTGAGCAAACCGATGAACAATGGGATGACAAGTGATAAAAGTGATACAAGTGAATATTTTATTTTACCACCATGAGATATACAATTACAAATATGTTCATGTCTGAGTTTTGGTCATACATTGTTCCAGCACCAATCCCTCTACCAGTGCCCATTTCCCACCACCAATGTCCCCAATTCCCTCCCTCTCCCCTAGCCTGCCTCTATGGCGAGTTCTTTATCTTTTCTCTCTTTCTCTTTCTCTCTCTCTTTATCTCTTCCTTCTCTTATACACTGTGGATTGTGATACTTACATTTAGAGGTTATCATGTGTATCTTTTGCCTGTATTCAATACTGAGTTCTAGGCCGGTATTAGCATTTACAACAATTGTTAACACACTGTTCCATCCAACCTACAACTCCTAGATGCTTGTGGTGGATTCTACTTTTGAAAAGACCATCTGATTCATGTTTTGTCTGTCCTTGGATATTGGTATCATAATATGTATATGTATATCTATATATACATATATATTTATGTCATGCAAATAAATGAAGTCATTCTATGTCTGTCTTTTCCCTTCTGCCTAATTTCACTCAACATGATCCTCTCTAATTCCATTCATTTATGGCAAATTTCATAACTTCATTTTTCCTAATAGCTGCATAGTATTCCATTGTGTAGATGTACCAAAGTTTCCTTATACAGTCATCAATTCTTGGGTACTCTGGTTTTTTCCAGATTCTGGCTATTGTGAATAGTACTGCTATGAGCATAAAAGTGGGGATGGTGTTTCCACTGTGTGTTTTTTGACCAGGGTATATTCCCAGAAATGGTATGGTTGGGTCAAATGGGAACTCAATTTCTAGTCTTTGGAGGAATGTTCATATTGTTTTCCAAAAAGGCTGTACTAGTCGACATTCCTACCAACAATGGATGAGAGTCCCCTTTTCCCCACATCCATGCCAGCACTTGTTGTAGAAAGAGTTAAGTTTTAATTAGTGCATAGACAACACTATTTTGGGCATGGGATAATAAAACAAATTTAATAGAACAAATGTTTCTCATTAATATCTATTATTTCATATAGATACTCTTTGTCTCCTAAGGATTCAAAATGAACCTAATATTATATTATGCGTAATATATTTTTCAGAATATAGTTTATATCACACACACATGACAATGCATAAAACACACTATTACAATGAATACTACAGCAAGGACTCCATGATATAAATGTACAAGTATACATCTGTTAAATATTATATAAAATAAATATAATTTGGATGTTGAAATGTTGTTTTGCTGGATTTGATTTTTTCAAGTGAAATGCAGGGCCTGAGAGATGGTGCAAAGGGTCGAAGCATATGCTCTGCACATGGGAGAACCAAGTTCCATCCTAGCACTTCATGGTTCCCTGGTCACCAGGGTATTGACCCTCAAGGAATGAGCTGGATATAGGCCCTTAGAAGACTGCTGGGAATAGTCATCTTGAAAAGAAACACAAATAGTTAATGCAAATCTTACTCAGGTAATCAATTCATATTCTAATCCTTTTTGCACACCTGTGCTGCAAGTGAACATCCACTAATGGTCTTGAGTTGCTTATCTTTTTGATTTTTTTAAATATGAGACTTTTGTGAATGATAAAGCACCCAGCTGGCTGGCTCCACTGAGGACCATGGAACTCCTGGCATAATTAGTGTCTGTTATTCAAAACACAAGTGTTTCTTAAGGGTACCCCCAACACACCTGTTCTTTTCTCATCTGATTGATATGTGCCTTTTCCAGTCTGATTTATCTTGAGAGAAAGGGTTCATGTTGGGGTAGATAATGAATGATGAACAAAGATTGTCTCTAGAGATATTGTTTTATTTCTTGACTGTAATATAGTCTTAGATCTCAAATGCTTGGAATAAACATTCCATTGGAGTATTTTTTAAAAGTAAAGTTCTTGTCTTTTCCTTTCTCCAACTCCATGATCAAGCCTTTCTTTTTCTCTTAAGGGAGTAGAAGGGCTACCCTTTAGTCAGTTTCAGTAGTTAAGGTGACTGCAGTAAGGTGTTGATAGCACTAGTTTTGCAGCTCAGGGCTCTTGAAAAGTACCAGAAACTCAGAAAAAATAGCTGCTTGTCACTGTCTAGGAGCAACTGATATTGCCTGGTAACTACTGCGCAGGTCAGGTTCGACCCCTGCCAGTCTCCTAACTGACCTAGCTACTCCTACAAGGAGTCTTTGTTTATGAAATATAAAGACAAAGCTTCAGCGTATGTTTATCCCAGAGCTCATTTATTTTAACACCAATGCATTTGAGCTAAGAAAGCAAAGTGAAATTCTCTGCTTAAAGATAATTTTTATGAGTATATGCATACATATACACACATATATTGCTCCAAAGATATGTGTGTAGGTGTGTATTGCTTCATACATATGTGTATATATAGATATACATGTATTAGTAAATATATACATATATAAATATAAACTATAAATATAACTATATATATTACTTCCTATATGCCAGGTTTTGTCCTAAGCACATTTATTAATCTTCTGATTTAAACATTCAAATGTGGTAAGTGTGGTATGAAATTTCCCCATTTGAAGATCACATTCTAGAGGAAGAGGGATATGAGACATGAATATAAGATGATAGCATGTAGTGATTTGTCGGGGATGCCACCGGGGTCCCCAACAGTGCCGGAAAGTGAGTTCCCTTCTACCTCCGAAGCCTGCGGGAATGGATGAAAACTCAGGAATCTGATGCAGTTTTAAAAAAGGCTTTACTATCACAGGTTCCAATATACAATCCAAGAGCAGGGAAAACCTCCGGACTTTGGGTTCCCAGCTAGGCCCCAGCCACATGCAGGTCAAGATGACTGTCACCACGTGTTGAGAATGGAGAGGACGGAGAAGCAAAACGCCAAGGGAAGCCGAAATGGCAAAAGAGGAAAAGAGAGTTTCTTTTCTTCTTGCAGCTTATTTTATAGCTAAAAATCCCCCCAAACTCCCCAGCCCCGCCCATACTGGGCTGGGCTATCTAGAGATGAAAACAGGAAAACAGTTCTATAGAAATGTAGCAACTTCAGGAGACCAGCTGGCTGTTTACAAGGACCAAGATCTAATTCAAAGTCTCTAGCAGAGCTGGGAGGAGATATAAGCTAAATGTAACTTCTCCTGGCAGAGAGGGTCAAATACCCTCAGGTAATTTCTCTCAGCACCTCACCTAATGTCTTGAGCCAAGATCTGCCTGGAAATTCCTTTATAGGGTAGAGAAGGGGGTTTCTGAGAACGCATGTCTCTGTACCAATGACTATACTAATGCCAGTTAAATATTTCTCCAAGCCTTCACAAAAGTCTCCTCTATTTCACGGTAGTTTAGTATTTTAGTTGCCTTTGAGTTATCAGATGACAGACAACAGGCAGATGGGGCTATAGTTGCCAATGTCATAAATGTCTCCCCTTTTTTTTTTTTGCTTTTTTGGGTCACACCCGGCGATGCTCAGGGGTTAGTCCTGGCTCTGCACTCAGGAATTACTCCTTGCGGTGCTCAGGGGCCATCTGGATACTGGGGCCATCGCAGGCCGGCCGCATTCAAGGCAAATGCCCTAACCGCTGGGCTATCGCCCCGGCCCCGGATGTCTCCCTTCTTGAACAGTAGAACTGTCCTGCTGGTTTTCCATTGGGAGGGCACCTTGCATTCGGACAGGTAGTGTGTGAAGAGTCGAGCTAGTGTATTGATGAGTACTGATGGCAGATTCTTCAGGTGTTCGGGTCTGACTTTGTCTGGGCCTGGTGTTGTTCCCTTCTTTACTGACAAAATGGCATGTTGGATTTCAAAAAGGGAGAACGTTGGGAATGACATATCCATCCTGTGAAATTTGGTATGTGGGCAGGTGGATGTGGCTATCAAAGAGATCTGAGTAGAAGTCATGGATAATCTTCTCCATTACCTTTCTGGAGATGTGATAGATCCATCAGGGCTTCGGAGGGCAGTTATCTTGTTCTTACAGTTGGCGAAGGACAAGTGGGCAGTCGCGAATGCTTTTCCCCGCTTCTGCTGCATCTTCCAGTATTTCTTCTGCTCTTCTGTCTTTGAGGTCTTCTTTTATCGCTGCTCTGCACCGCTTAGCAAGCTTGGACATTAGCATTTTGTTGCCTGAGGCCCGAGCCTTGCCACGTTGGCAGATGAGCTCGAGAGTTTCTGAAGACAGGCGTCCTTTTGTGTCTTTTTCTCTCTTGGCATTCTTCACACAATCATAGAGGTGCTGAACCAGTCGGTTGTATTCTTCATCGATGACGTCAATGGTCGTATCTTCCCATGTTGCTGCAATGGTGCCAAAGAGTTCCCAGTTGGTGTTCATTCTGGGAGTTTTCTTAAACTTCGCAGCCTTTTCTCCCCATTGCGTGAAGTAGAATTTTGCACGACCGGAGACGGTGGTCCGATCCTGTTTGGAATTTGGGGACGACAGCAATATCGGTCAGACAAAACCATCAATTGAAGATGATGTGGTCAATTTTATTGTGGAACTGTCCACCAGGAGATTCCCATGTTCAACGTTTCGCTTCAGCCTTCTGGAACTGTGAGTTCCCATAAATGGTCTTGGTAGACATGATGAACTCAGAGTCTCTCACCCTGTTTGTTCCATTCTAGGCCATAAGTCCCAATGTGGAGTTCTTCAGCCGATCTTCTTGGTCCTATCTTGGCATTAAAATCACTGACTATGATCTTGTAGAAGGTGTGATCTTTTTTATAGCACTCCAGTTCCATGTAGAATTTCTCAATTTCATCTTCCTTGTATGTGGATGTTGATGTGTAGACAATGAAGATAGAAATTATTGGCAGTGGGCCACATCTCTTCAAGTGTAGTTATCCTATCTGGTTTGTTAGGCATTCAAATGAATCAATGCTGACGGCCATATTCGTGTTGACAAGGACACCAATGCCACCAACGCCTCTTTCGTCGCATGTTCCAAGGAACAATTCTTCTCTGGTATCAAATACAGCGTGATGCGAGTGGCGCCGACTCTTCTCAGTCAGACCAATGATGTCGTACTTGATCTTTTGCGCTTGCACTGTCAGATCATCAATATATGCTTCCAATGCCAGTGTACGTGTATTGAAAGTACAGACAGTCATTTTAGTCCTTCTTCGTTTTGGCAGCCTAGGTTGGCCGTGAAATTTTATCAGGCACTGCCTTTCTTACTGCTGCTGTATTAAGGGCTCTTTCGGGGTCAGGAAGCTTTTTACATGAGTCATCCTGAACAGGATTGGCAGAACACTAGATGAAGGACAACCATGTGAGCAAGCTGGCTTCCAGAAAGGATTCAGCACAATTGACCGTATCCACCACGGTAACCAAGCTCATTGAGGTTTGTAGGGAGTACAAGATGCCGCTCTGTCTCATGTTCATTGATTTAAAGAATGTCTTTGATTCTGTGGAGACTGAAGCAGTCATCGAAGCCCTAGTCAAACGGGGTGTTTAAACCCAATACATCAAGATCCTTCATGAGCTCTATTACAGACTCACCACCAGGATCTCACCATTCTACAAGGAAGTGATCATTGATGTCAAAAGAGGGGTTTGGCAGGGTGATACCATTTCACCAAAACTCTTCAACGCCACCCTTGAGAACATCATGTGACAATTAGAATGGGAATGAATGGGAGTGAAGATAGATGGTTGGCAACTACACCACCTCTGCTTTGCTGTTGACATCGTTCTAATAACACCAAACATTAGCCAAGCGGCACAAATGCTGGCTGACTTCGACCGAGAATGTGGAAATATAGGTCTACAGCTGAATCTAAAGAAAACTATGTTTTTGAAAAATGAACTAGTTCCAGAGGCCCCATTCACTCTCAGTCGAACAGACATCTCTGAATGCAGCAGTTATGTGTACCTAGGTCGAGAAATCAACATGATGAACAACCTAAAACCTGAGCTGCACAGGAGGAAGAGAGTGGCATGGAATGCCTTCAAAGGCATCGAAAAAATAGCTAAAAGGACAAAAACCTCTAGCTCTGGGCACATCTCTTTGACTCCACCATTCTCCCTGCATTAACATACGCCTCAGAGAACTGGGCCCCTACGAAAGTAGGATGAGAATGCTATTCGGTTCTCCCAGAGAGGAATCGAAAGAGCTATGCTTGGAATATCACACCTCACTCAAGTGAGAGAAGGAATCTGGAGTTCTGACCTCCGTCGCTATTCCAGAATCAGGGACGCTGTCTCGTTTGCCAAGGCATCGAAAATTGATGGGCTGGACATGTAATGCAACTTGGAGATGACTGCTGGACTAGAGCTCGTTACCGACTGGATCCCATGGGATGTCAAAAGATCACGTGGTCGCCCACCTACAAGATGGTCAGACTTCCTTGTCAAGACCCTGAAGGAACGGTTTGAGGCTCTTCATATTCCTGAATCAACCAGATGCCATTGGGCTACATTGGCACGTGATAGGGTCCAGTGGAAATGTTACTGGCGCCCGCTTGAGCAAATCGATGAATAACTGGGATTCAAGTGATCAAGTGATCAACAGTTGTCAGGGAGCCTTGCTTGTTTGCTTGGAGGCAAACAGCATTTCTCTCTGGTCTAATTACTTAGAGATCCTGTGTGGCCAGGCAAATATGCTGGTAAGATCTAGCTAGTCCCACGATGATTGTGGTAGCATAAGAGAATATTTATACCAGCCAGTATAGAATACTGGTCAGTGAACTGCCACATTTATACTACCCCTCTATCTACAAAGTGATCTGCAGGAGACAATTCAGAGCATATGCAGAGGCTCTTAGGCTTTTAGGTGTCCTGCAACAGTGATTCAGGCATAGAACCAAGGTTTCAGACTCAGGGACACCTGCATTTAACCTGCTCTCTATAACCCTGGTTCCCCTTTAGGTAGTTCATAACTTTAGGACATAGGAGAGCCTTCTACCACTTGTATTACTTGTATTACTTGTCTTCCTGTTGTTCATCAATTTGCTCAAGCAGTCACTAGTAACATCTCCATATGTCCTGTCACGTACTAGTGTAGCCCAAGGGCATCTGCTTGCTCCAGGAACATGAAGAGCCTCAAACCATTTGTTCAGGTCATAGGAATGAAGTCTCTAATTGTTACTGGTTTTTTTGAATAATAAATACATCGCGCAATAACTTGCCAGGCTCTGCTGTGCGGTGGTATACTCTCAGTAGTAGGCTCTCATCTCATGCATTTACTGAAGAACCATGATGCAGCAAAGTAGCTGTGCACAATGGGGAGAGATCAGCTTTTCTCTTGGGTGGAGCTCTGATGAATTGTGGAAACTGGATGTTGAAAATGGCTGCCTTCATGTTGTGAGGGTTCCTCTGGCTTCTTGTGAGGCTCTATTGGGATGGTGGGACTGGGCTAGAACTTGCCTTTCCTCCTGGGCACCTCATGTTCAGCTGAGCACAGGGAGAGCCGGTAGCAGCTTTTTCCCCATGTATCTGAGTCTCTGGATCAGGTGTACCTTCTGCAACAGTTGGGAATATTTCCAAGAGTCATCAGCTCGTCATCTGGGTCTCTCAGAATAGGTATTCTACATGTGTGAATTTCTAAACGACATCCCAACTTCAGTTTACCTGGTGTGGGGGAGTTATGGGTAAACACCGTTGTTCAGAAAAGACTTGTCTCTTGTTTTCAAACTCCCAGACACCTTGGGTAATCAGGGAGTACCGGGGCCAGTACCGGAATAGGGTGGCAGAAAATATAGTCCAGGTTTATCCAGCTATTGCATTGCTAGCTGACTTTCTGAAATGTCCTTTTATTTCTAAGCCCATGTCATGTCTGCAAAAACAGGAACAGTGCTGTTTTGGTTAGTAGACTTGAGAGTATAATGAAAGAGGCTGTTCATGTTTTGAAGGGTATGTATAATCTGTGCAAGTGGCTATGATGGGTATTTTTATTTTCATGTTTACCCATCTGAATTGCAATTACCATCACTTGCATCACTTGTCTTCCCGTTATTCATCGATTTGCTTGAGCGGGCACCAGTAACATCTCCATAAGTCCTGTTGCAAGCAAGTGTACCCCAGGGGCATCTGCTTTTTCCATGACAGGAAAAGCCTTAAACCATTCCTTCAGGTCATGGGAATGAGGTGCATAATTGTTACTGTTTTTTGACATATCAAATAAAACACAGGTGGCTTCTCAGGCTCTGCCATGTAGGTGGCACACTCTCATAGATGACTCATCTTGAGCATTTACTGATGAAACTCAATGGGGAAAGATCAGGTTTTCTCTTGGGTGAAGCTCTGAGGAGCTGTGGAGTCTGGATGTTGAGAATGACTGACCTCATGGTGTGAGGGGTTCCTCTGGCTTCCTGCTAGTCTCACTGGGATGATGGGTCACAACTACAACCTACCTAGTACTGTATACAGTGTACAAATGTGAAAAATCCTGGGAAGGACCTGATCCTAACATCTAGTAACATCTAAGATGGTCACGCGGCTGCAGAGTGGCTGCACACCAATGGAACAGTGGGTCTGGCGTCTCTTCGGGGTAGCTGGAATGGAGGTCGAGGAAAGGATGGAGGAGCCCAAATCCCCACTCCAAGTCCGGCCAGCATGACCTCTCCCCTGCACATGTGAGCGAACCTTGGAGCATTGTTGGACTCGGCCAGTCCCTGGTTGGTTCTCTTACCAACTACCAAAGGTCAGCTCCATGGGTTGCTTCCATGGGTTGCTGTGGATCTGGAGTGATTGGGTCTGGATCTCTTCCGGGGTTCCCCAGTGGAGCTGTGGGTCTGGCATGTCTCTCTTCCGGGGCAACTGACATGGAGGTGGAGGAAAGGGCGGAGGAGCCCAAATCCCCACTCCAAGTCTGGCCAGCGTGGCGCCTCCCCCATGTAAAGATAAAATCATAATCATTGGAAAGTATTTTTATAAAAGTAGGTGCTATGCAGATATAGTGCGCTACTCCTATAGAAAAATATTGCATTATACTAAATAGTAGGTGACCTTTAATGTATCTTAAGTGCTATGATCTCTAGCCCCACCAAATGAGAGTGCTAGTGAAAGATGAATTGAATTTTGCAATGCTTCAAGAATATCTTAGAAAAGTTGAGCACAGGAATAAATATCCAGCACTTCATGCAGTAGATCAATAGAAAGTTCATTTGACGTGGCTAATAGAGAACTTCAGTATAAAGCCAAAAAATTTCGAAGAACATTCCTGTATCAATGTATATTCAGAACTGAAGTCTATGCTTAAAAAAAGAAACTTCAATTATCTTTCTTTTAATTTTATTAGTATTATTTGCCAACTTATAAATCTTTAACATTCCTTAATCTTAATTTGGAGTACAAGAACCTTTCAGGGTTTGAGAAAGGCAGGAATTTCAAGCAGAGAAAAGAGAGATTTGGAGCTAAGGCAGAACTCAGATCCCTGGATTTGACAAAGGAATAATTGACTGAGAGGTCAGAGCCAGCTAGAAAGATGGCCTTCACTAAAACCAAAATGTTGTCCCATAACCCAATAAACTGAGGTACAATTCAATATGCACTAAAGTAATTTTAGAACCATCATTCCATTTCAGCAGTAAATGCAGTTCAAAGTGGAATGAATTCCCATTAAGATGATGTGGTGGAGAAAGTGAAAGAATCTTTTGGTACAATCAATTTATTTTAGTGTCCCGAATGCTTATAGCAACAGGAGAACACGTGGTTGCAGCTGCCATTGTGGTCAGCCACCTGCCAGCTGGGAAATGAATGGCCTTGTCCTTAACCACCAACCTGTGCTCCTTCTACCTCAGAGGGGCCATCAATTCTCTCCGGAGAGTGGAACGGAGCCCACATCTGGGTGTGTTGCAAATTAAACTTTTAATAGAAAACCAGAAAAGAAGCATTTCCCATTTATTTTATGGACTGTTGCTTTTGAAGATAGAGGTTTGGGGGTAGGACGGTACAGAAAAGAGTTCAACCATTCTTTAAAATTTTTCTTTTTGAAATGGTGGCATGTTCATCAAACCTGAGGGTTTTTCCCCCACATTTTCCCCTACTTTCCTCATTATTTTCTAAAACAATCACTGGAAGCTACTGTTTTTCTGTTCTTCTTTCTCCTCATAGGCATGTAGAATACTTCTGATATATGCCTTGTGGAAGGAATAGCAGAACTCTTTTATCAACCTGTGTCCTGACGAAAGAATCCCAGAACAGGAAGGTGAAAAAAATAGTTCAGGCAATAGCTTCAGAGCACAATGATCCAATTATATGGTATTTTAACTGCTGTGGCATTTACTTTCAAATAGTAAATAAAATTGAGGATTAGGTACAGCATATCAAAAAATAGGACAATTCAATTTTTTTTCCTTCTTCCACAAGGAAAATTTTATTTATAAATTTAGTTTCTCCACTTTTTCACTCACACTCTGTGCTCTATTCCAATAATGATTAAAGACCAAAGTATTATATTTAGTGACATCCCCTTAAAGTGATCAAAGTGACAAATAAATCTTTATAAAATGGCTAACCTTTGGGTCTGCAGAAAAAATACAGCAGTAAGGCACTTGGCCTTACTTTTGTCAGACCCAGGTTTGATCTTTGACATCCCATATCATCCCCCAGGAATAATTCCTTATTGCAGAGGCAGGAGTAATCCCTGAGCATTGCTGATTTTGACCCAATAACTTAAAAAAGGCCTATATTTCTAAAATGGCAACAATGGCTAAACTTCTAAAATGGCAACAAAACTAGCATTCCTGGTTTTGACCCAATAACTTGAAAAGGGGTTAAAGTTCTAAAATGGCAACATAAGTCTCTAAAATCAAAGAAAAGATGAGCTAGAAATGAATTTTTGTCACAAGAGGAATAAATTTATGTTTTGTGTGTGTGTATTGAGGCCGACTTTGCAATGTGTATTGAGACCGAATGCTACACCCAGTAATCGCAGAACCCGACATTTGGGTACTCAGGACTGAAAGTGATGGGGCCAACCAAGGTCACACCTGACTATTCTAAGAACACCCTGCAGTGCAGGGTCAAACTCATGGTCCTCATGTGAGCAAAACTTGCTGTCCTCCAAATTAGATGTCCTCAAACTCAATTTATGGAACTCAGGTCTATCAGCCTTTTGAAGACTCACAAGAAAGAAGAGGTGAATATATTAGAGGATGCTGGTTGTTATAACAGATTAATAGATTCTAAAATTATAGCAACTTAACCAATAAAGGCTGATCTCTTGTTACCATGCAGTTCAAATCAGTATTCCTAGTTTCTGGACAATCTAAATGGTCCATAGCTTTCCTTAAAGAGCCCAGACTTCATATAACTCATCCTGACTGCTCTACATTAGCTAGTAGATATGAAAGAGACTGGAGATTCTCTTCAAAAGTTACACGACGCAGACCTGGGCACTGGTCACCTATACCTATATAGAATTGACCAGCACAGGTATTTGAATAAACATCACACTCAATGCTATTTTACTATAATGTTGATGAAAAGAAAGGTTCTGCCAATGCTCAAAGAAACAACATTATTTGAGCCCTGCCTTCATTATATCATTCCACTTGAAATCACAGTTTCCATCAACCTATCAAAGGTGCTTAGGATTTTATATGCAAGTAACTTCTGTGATCACCGTAAGAGAGGCTGGGAGATGTAGTTGATTTGCATTATTAGGAGAAAGAGGAAATAGGTTGAGTAGTAGCATGCTGAATTTCTGCCACAGGGAACAACTGATAATGAGAAATAAGAGTATGGAGAGATATAAGAGTCGAATGAAACTATAGTAGAATGTCAAGAGGAAACGAAATACCCATTTTCATGGCAACACCCCCTGTACCATGGCACCATACCAATTAATTAACACAGCATCATAATTCTTTTTACACAAAGATCTCTGATTTAAGTAATTATAAAGATGTAAAAATATACACGATTAAATGCAGTGGTGAAAACAGGATTTTTTCTATACCCAGCCATGCTAGAACAGAGTATTTTATTGGCAAGAACTTTGACTACCTAATTAGAATGACATCCAAAGATATTACCATTGGCAATATGTACTCACAATCCAAATTGATGAGAACACAATAGAATAAATTACAAAATCAAGTTCTCACACATGTCACACTTTCAAAAAATTTAACTTTTCAGTGACACTACTGACTATTAATTTCTTTTAGCTGTGTTTTAGTGTAGGAAGTCAGTCTATGTTTTTTTAAAAGCAATATAAGTGCTTTTAGGAAAGAGGAAGCTACCTTTCTCTGGTTCAGTTTTCATTGTAAGAGCCTCACCACATCAGTAGAGGAAAGAACTTTTGTTTGACCAAAATTGTAATATTCTTTTTATGGTGGTTTGGTGATTTTGTGTAGAATCCCAGTTTCTGAACATTGCCAGTGTAGAGTGTGCCTTCTGCATAATGTGATAAACTAGCCCTCTGCTTCTTTGTTTAATGTCACTTATACTTTCATATATTTATGTTGTTCTTCTCCAACCAATATTATTGTTCTATTAGTATCTTTTCTCATTCAACAATCCTCAAAATGAAATTGTTAATAGCTGCATAGCAAGTTGCCTTGGATTGTCAGCATTGAGTTAGCTGATCCCCTGTTGCTGGATAAAAACAATCCTGTTTTCATGGTTATTTTTTCTGTGTTACAGATAACATAGTGATAAGTTATTATTTAAATAATCACCTGTATCACTTGTCTTCCTATTGTTCATCAGTTTGCTCAAGGGGGCACCAGTAACATTTCTATATGTCCTTGTCACGTGCTAGTGTAGCCCAAGGGCATCTTCTCGCTCCAGGAACACAAAGAGCCTCAAACCTTTCGTTCAGGTCATGGGAATGAGGTCTATAGTTTTTACTGTTTTGGCACATCAAATATGACAGGGGTAGCTTGCCAGGCTCTGCCGTGTGGGTGGGATACTCTCGGTAGTGGGTAGGCTCTCAATTTGTGCATTTACTGATGAACCTGCTTGTCTGCAAAGTGACCACATGCAACAGGGAGAGATTGACTCTTCTCTTAGGTGGAGCTCTGACGAGCTATGGAGTCCAGATGTTGAAAATGGCTGCTCTCATGGTACTGGGGTTCCTCTGACCTCTTGTGAGACTCTATTGGTATCATGGGCCAGGGCTAGAACCCGCCTTCCCTCCCAGATGCCTAATGATCAGCTGAGCATAGGGAGAGCCAGTAGCAGCTCTGTCTCATGTACCTGTGTCTCTGGTTTAAGCATACCTGGGCTTAAAGAAGGCTTCGCTGTAGGGTGGGACTCTGATGATCAGGGCTTTTATTTAAATCTTAAAAATAATAATTGGTGCTAGTAAATTGATACATTGAAATTAAATTTATGTCTTCATTTCTAGATCTTTCTTCACTGTATTACTGTATCACTGTCTTCCTGTTGTTTATCGATTTGCTTGAGCAGGCACCAGTAACATCTCCATATGTCCTTTGCAAGCAAGTGTAGCCCAAGGGCATCTGCTTGCTCCAGGGACAGGAAGAGCCTCAAAACATTCTTCAGGTCATGGAATTGAGGTCCATAATTGTTACTGGTTTTTGGCATATCGAAAAAAAACACGGGTAGCTTGCCAGGCTCTGGCATGTAGGTGGTATACTGTCAGTAAAGAGCTCTCATTTCGAGCATTTACTGATGAAACTTAAAGGGGAAAGATCAAGAGCTGTATGCAGTGTATAGATGTTTATTATCACTGTGAGATAAACAGTTACAAGGATGTTCATAATTGGGTCTCTGTCATACAGTGTTACAGCACCCAACCTTCCACCAGTGCCCCATTCCCACCACCAATGTCCCAACGCTTTCTCCCATCCAACCCCAGTCTGCCCCTATAACAGGCACCTTTTCTTTCTCTCTTTCTCTCTGTCTCTGTCTTTGTATTTCTCTCTCTTCTCTTACACTTTTGTGGCTTGCCTTACAGATATTTATGGTTTATGATATAAGTCTCTATGTGTATATTTAATAGTGAGTTCTAGTGTGACATTATAACTCCTCATTCCCCATCAACCTCGCCAGTTTGTTGCAACTACAATGATCATTACAGTGTATAAATGTGAAAGATCCTGGGAAGGACCTGGTCCTAACCTATTATCTAAGACTCTTCTTTCTTCAAAGGTATCAAAGGTGATAGAAGGATATCCTAAAGAAAGAAAACCTTATTTATTTATTTCTTTATTTATTTATTTATTTATTTATTTATTTATTTACTTATTTATTTATTTTGCTTTTTTGGGTCACACCTGGCAATGCTCAGGGGTTTCTCCTGGCTATGCACTCAGGAATTCCTCCTGGCAGTGCTTGGGGGACCATATGGGATGCCAGGGATCGAACCCGGGCCAGCACAGGCTGGCAGCATGCAAGGCAAATGCCCTACCCACTGGGCTATCGCTCCGGCCCCAACCTTTTTATATTTTTGAGGAGTTGATAGGTGTTGGTCTATATTAGCTGTGCTCAGAGATTATTCCTTCTAGGATATGGGAACCTGTAAGTGATAGCAGGGATGGAACCCAGGTAAGCTTCATGCAGAAGAAGTGCCTTATCCTGATGTATATCTCCTTGGAATGAGAATGAGCACTTTAAATGATTTTATTGCTCACTGTAAATCCTTACCTTCTGGGCATTGAAGCATTGGGCTAGTAGTGGGTGTGAATATTATCTCCAAAGACGAGATCCATGTTCTGTTTTTTTTTTTTTTTTTTTTTTGTGTGTGTGTGTGTGTGTGTGTGTGTGTTTGTTTTTTTTTTTGGGGCCACACTTGGGATGCTCAAGAGTGACTCTGGTTCTGCACTCAGGAATTACTCCTGGCGATGCTTGGAAGACCATATGCAATGTTGAGGATCAAACCTGGGTTGGCCCTGTGCAAGGAAAGTGCCCTGTCTGCTGTACTATCTCTCCAGTCTAGAGATTCATGGTTTTCAAAGCTTTTTCATAATGACCAAAATATCAAAAACTGAAATAAAGTAGGTATCCTATTCTGCAGCTGCAAAATCAGACTTCACTTACCTCATCTAATCCTGACCTTAAATAGTCTGTTATAATTTTATTATATTACTATCACAGACTGTTTTTTGTGCATAATCTTGGTTTATCAATTTTATATTAAATATAATTTATCTTGATTGATGCATTAAAATATAATTATTTTAGTTTAGGTATTTATTTTATTTGTTTTATTTGTTTTTGACTCTTAAAATTTGTGCCATAACTGATTCCTTTATTTCCCTTATACTAAAAGTAGTTGAACACAGGACTCACACTGAGCATTTGGATGGTCAGGGAATTTATAATCCCTGAGAAGAAACACTTTAGTACTTGGATTATAAACAATGCAAAGATCAAGGACAATGATACTATCCAGCTATAGGAAATGTCCTCAGGGGTGTGTGATATATCTCAAAAGCTCAAGTAGGCCAAGGAGGGTTGGTGCTGGCTTATGGCAGATAATGGAAGTGTCAGAACTTGCTTTTAAGCTGTAGCAGTAAACTGTTGTCTTCTTCTAATGTAAATACTTCACAAAGATTCCATCTGAGACCCCATTTCCATCCCATCAGTTAAACCTATCATGTACTAGAGCCATGGGCCCTCTTAGCTTTGGCTTTGATCTTGTTGAATCTAATCACAGACTAAAAGAGTGTCCATGCTGTTTGTACTGATTTAACACCAAAGCAAACAAGGATTATCTGCTATGCCCATAATGATTCTTCTCCATTCCCTGGTGTGGATGAGACAAGGCTAATGGTTAGCAGAAAGGTGGTAAGTGAGCATGTTGTGTCAACCATCTGTATTCAGAAATTCAGTTCTCATTTCAATCCTGGAAGTGTGCTCTCTCTCTTTCTCTCTTACACACACACACACACACACACACACACAAAGGAGTCAGCACTAATGACTATTAACAAATAATCCAATAAGAAAACAATAACTCCCATTCATTAACTCATTCATTTCAAATTTGCCTGGTATTGGTTATTTGCTGTGCATTGGGTGATAGGTCTCAGGGTACACAGGGAGACTACAACCCAGGTTCTAGGCTGTTGTCCATATAGAGTAGAGTGTTGAGTGAAGTGATGACAAGTGAATACAATTAAACTTTGGTAAACACTATTGTAATGAGTATGGAGTGTACTTAACACTGCTGAGCTATGTAGTTATCCTTTCGTCCTCAGAATAACACTGTGGTTTGGGTATAGATTTTTACATTTAGCTGATAAGCAAATAAAGCCTGCTGCCACAGATCAACAATATCTAAGGGGCTCCTAGAGGTAAAAGTCTAGGTGAGTTTATGCCCTAAGGGTTGGGGTTTGTCTTCCCTCTGCTTGCGCTACCTCTCCATTTGTTAGTCAGTCCCTACCCCAGGCCACTCTTGAGTTTAAGAGGTCCATAAACAGTCTTTGGACCCATCTTTTTATATTTATTTCTTTGATTTAGGAATATACCATGCACTATTCAGGAGTTATTCCTGACTCTGCACTTAGGAATCACTCTTGGAGGTGCTTGGGGAACAGTATGGGATGCCAGGCATTGAACCTTGGTCAGCCATGTGCAAGGCAATCACCTCACCTGTTGTACTAGCTCTTGGGCATTTTTTTTCCTGCTTGTTTTTAAAAAAAATTATTTGTTTTTTGGGTTACACCAGAAATGCTCAGGGGTTACTCCTGGTTCTGCACTCAAGAGTTACACCTGGCCATTCTTGGGGGACCATATGGGATGCCAGGGTTGGAGCCCTGGTCGGCCGCATGCAAGGCAATTGCCCCTACCTGCTGTACTATTGCTCTGGCCCCTCTTGTTTGAATTTAGAATCATGAGATGCCTACAAGGCAGACATCAAAATGTTCCTTGCAGATAAATCTATTTGAAGATTATAGCGTTGTGCTGAAACCGAAGCACTTGTTTATCTCTCTGCTTCATTCCCCAGTGCTCCTTCAACTATCCCATTGTAAAATGGTGATGGCGATGGCGTGAGTAAGGGAGTGGAGCTAAAATATAGCTGATAAGGTGCTTGTTTTGCACACGGTTGATGAGGGTTGATTACCAGCACCCGTATGTTCCCTGGAGTTCTGCCAGGAATGATCCCTAAGTACAGAGCGAAAAGTAAGCCCTGCACACTGCCACTCCTTCCCTCTACCACCTACCCTCTCCCGTATTCCCCCAAAAAACTAACTAAATTGGCAGAGAGAGGGAGATGGAGAGATGGAAAACTGAAGGAGATTTGGATTTTCAGAGTGTATTTGCTGCGGTTACCAGGCTCATCGCCTCACTATGACCCATGACAGTGAAACAAAGAGAATTTATCCCAGTGCTTACAGATTTCTTAGGTCAGCGTCATCTCTGCATTGAGACAAACAACTGTCTGTCAGGAGATTTGCTCACTGCTCCTCAATGTAGCATATTAGGGCTTTCCAAGACAAATGAGAAAGATTTTTTCTGCATCATACTCTCATCTTCATCCACCCTATTCTGGTTTGTAACAATAATTTGTAGAACCCAACTGCCAGATATTTACAGTATTTCTGAAATTTATGCATGTTTTCTGTCACAGTAATATGTACGATAAGGCAAACACTTTAAGAAGTTCATAAATAGTCCACCTTGTTTGAATTTGTTTGGTTTGGTGGATGGGTACACCTTGGAGTATACTCACTTTAAATAAGCAGGTGATAATTGTAGATAGCTCTTGGGGTTCAGCGGGGTCCCCAACAGATATTGGGATATAAGTTGGTATCAATCTATATGTGAAGAGGAATGGGTGTCAGTCATACCTCTCACAGTATGCCATGGACACCAGAGTGAGGCTTGTGTTTCACTGGTACCATCCAAGGCTGCCTTTGCAGATCCTATAGTGCTTAGTGCCTGGAATCATGGGTAGCCAGCTCATTCTTAGGTTTGATGTCGCCCTCTGCCCTGACTTTTGCCTTGTTTGTGTTTTCAATAAGCACTTACTGGAGTCAGAGAGATAATGCAGGGAGTAAGAAACTTGCCTTATATGTAGCCAGCCTTGGGTCTACCCCTAGTATGTCATAGTATCAGGAGTGATCTGTGAGCACAGAGCCAGGAGTAGCCTTGAGCACTATTGAGTTTTTCCCCAACCCCACCCACCTCTCCAAACAAAAACAAAAGCAAGCATTACATCCTGCCCTATATGGTACTGTGTGCTGTGACACGATGAATAGAGAAAACCCTTGTGTTTCTGATCCTTTCTGGGCAGTGCCAACTATTCTGGAAGTGAATCTCCTGTGAGCCAACAAGTTGAAGATTTTTCTTAGTGACTAAGTTCATTGACAATCACTCTTGTATAATAGTTGTCACTCACACTTTTGGTTGACACTCAGACTTTTAGACCCAATTCATTCCTAAAATTAAAAAGGAAAAACATTTTGAAAAGACTGCTTCTGCACAAAGCAAATTTAATCTATCGATTAAATCTATCGATGTTGATATAATAGCAAATCAAGGAATTTATAAATCATCCACTTCACTTTAAAAATAATCAGTTTGATGTCAACATAGGAAATGTATTTATAAAAATTTCTATATGATATTAAATAAATTATTGACAATATTTTTACATAGCAACATTATATAACGGTTCCACAGATAATTTTCATGCGTGGATTAATAGAAGAAGCTGGATTCTTACATCTGCTCCTATAATTTATCTATTGGAGTATCACAATGAGGTAACCACAAGCAAACTTCACTGTATACTCATGAGAGAAAAATAGTAGAAAGATAATCAGTATCTTAGAATTATAATATAAATAGATTTGACTTCTGGGACCAAGGATGGGACTTGAAGTGGTCTAGCACATACCTGGCATGTGTGAAACCTTGAATCCCTGGAAGCACTTGGCTCCCTGAGCACCACCAGATGTGGGCCTGGTATTGCCCAAGAGTTAATGAGCCTTGAAAGCTTGTAACATCAGCTAAAACCGAACAGACCCATTGCTGAGGGGGGCAGTGAGTGAGCCTCAGAATGCTGAGCATTACTGGGTATGACCCCTAGGAAAACTCACCTCATAAATACCCAGAAAGGATTTGTGAAGCAGGTTATGCATTTCCTGCACTACACTTTGGAAATCCATGTTGTGAGGAATTCTAGGTGTGTCTTTACTAAAGACACTCATGTGTTAAATCTGATAGGATTCTTTGAGATTGAACCAGTGTTTGACATATATCCACAATTCAAGTCGATTCTTTGTTTAATTTTTAATTTTCATTAAGGAGACAGGGCAAATGAGATTGACCAGAACCTGCATGACAGAGAGATAAAATTCCTGGTGGACTGAAATCATTTTGGAGGGTTTGGAGGGAATTGGTTATGAGAAATGGTTATAACCAGAGCTATTCAATCTTAGTAGCTTGATATAAGTCATAGTTGACACACTACAGCATTATTTTTAGGACTTTTTATTTTTTTTTGAGAACTGGTTTATCAGTCTTCCTCTCCTGCTACTAATACTGTTGCAGTAGAATATTTAATGACAGTTCAACACCTAATGCTTGTATATAGCTTGCCTCCAACCCACACACTTTAGCTAGCACAGTGGATATTTATGCATGTTTTATTTTTGGTCTTGTGTTTTTTATTCTAATTTTAATACATTGATATAAATGGGCAAGTGCCACACATCCCTGCCCCTTCCCCTAATTCTTTTTGTCCTGATCCCCATACTTGATTCATTGAGTTACATCAACATGTTCACTACAGACCTGGGTCTAATAGCATTTGTGTTAGTCTCCATGGTTCCAGACTTTCCTTCTTTTTAGTGTGGGGACTGGAACATCTCTTTGGAAAGTCCACAGCTTTTGCCCCAGCCCCTGCCATTGTGATGGCTTTAGCTGCTCATGTTTTGGTGAAATAGTTTTGGAACCACAGCCAACTCTTATTCCCTTGAAGTCAGTGTAGCACCAGGGCCTGGGCCCGGGTTACATTATGCAGATGGTTGGCATTCTACCCTGTGAGGATTGACTATTATTTGGAAATTAATGATAGTTCCATATTTTCGGGAGGGGCACTGGGAGCTGTGATTTACGAACCTCTCTCTTACCATCTGTTCATCTGCTTCAAGGCAGTGCTTTCACAGCCTCTGAAATTGAGGGAAATTATGTTAAATGAGCACAAATTTTCTTTAAAGTTTCATTTGAAAGAGAGACAAAAGAAAACTTTTTAAAGACAATTGCTTTTTTTTCTTGTGGGTCAATATTCCACAGATGACAAAGCAAGAAAAAAAAAGGTGAAATGAGATTTTGTTGAGGTTTGTTTTTAATTAAGACTTAAATCATGAGTCTCTTTGAATGGAATGGAAAGTGACACCAGCTCTGAGACCTATTTGATAAATTTTGCAATATCCCAGCTGCCAGCCGGGGAATGAGAGCAGGTAGGTGCTCCAGAGGAATTCCATTATATCCAGTTGTCAGACACCAGCACTAGTTCAAGTCAGGAAACCTGATTGTTTCTAGCTTCCTGCCTCTAGGAGCGAAGCAGATTATACTTGTCTATTCTACTACTTGAAAATTTTATGAATCTTGACCCTAAAAGCCCCCTGAAAACCACCTCTTTACCTCAACAATCCTATAGGCCTTAGAACTGATTTTGCACAGTTTTAATACATGAAAAATCCAGCTTCATACATGCAGTTAAAGAAGACACTGATGATTCACTTTACACTGAGATTCTTATAGGATTTCTTCAAGTAATAAACTTCTATAATGAATGCAAAATGACATCTGGCATCCCAAAATTAAATGTATACTCTACTTTTCAGGAACATGTTTATTTTATAAAGCAGGGCATACAAATATATTTGACAATCTTTACTAAGGAGGATTTTCTTTTATGTAAATTTTAGAGATTTATTTAAAGGATATTTTAGCAGATAATTTCTTGAGTAACTGCAGAAGATCATTTATGCTTTTTATAGCATTTGTAACTTCTTTGAAGAGTTTTAGGTATGCATTTGGCGTTATCATACTTTTCCGTTGTTGACACTGTCATTGTTGATTCGTGTAGGTCCCCTCTTTTGCACTACTAACATATTTCTTTTCCTGCTTAATAAGCCTCCCACATCATCCTGCTTAAACAGAAATATAGAGCAAGGGAGATGGAGTAGAAGTACAGAAGGTAAGACACTTGCATTGCATTTGCTGACACAGGTTTCTATCTCTGGCACATAGGACAACTTCATGGCCCCAAGCACTGCTAGGAGTGATCCTGAAGAGCAAGCCAGGAGTAAGGCCTGAGCTCCACTGAATGTGGTCCAAAACCAGAGAGAGAGAGAGAGAGAGAGAGAGAGAGAGAGAGAGACAGAGACAGAGACAGAGACAGAGAGAGACAGAAAGAGAGAGAGGGAGGATGTGAGGGAGGGAGAGGGCGAGAGAAAGGGGAGAGAGAGAGGGAGAGGAAGGGGAGAGAGAGAAAGCTCTTGGTAAAGCATGTCATGAAGTTGAAATTACTATTTTACAAGGGTGGTTGTGGAAAGTTCTCTTCTAGACAAAGACTTGAAGTAGATGAAGGAGGGTTCATGAAGAGGTGTGAAGGGGAAGTTTTCAAGACAGAAGGAAAGATTCTGTGCAAAGTTTCTGTGACTGAAGTTGTTGGAGAAGCACCATGAAAACTGGGGTGGATGTTCCCAGGGGGCTGGTGGAAACGTAGTGATGAACAGGTTAGAAAATTAATGATTCAATGCAGCTCTTAGGAGGACTTTGGATTTTACTCTGGGAGACTGGTGAAAGGGGAAAGAATGAGATGGTTTGACTGACATTTGGAAGCAACTTTCTAACTATGTTGGGTGAAAACTATTCTGTATGAAAGCAAGAAAGGTTTGAAGTGGCTACTCTCATGAACTAGAGACCTGATGGTACTAGCTTGGATTGGCCCAGTTATTATCTTTTTGTTTGTTTTGTTTTGTTTTAGAGCTAAAGCCGGAGATGCTCTGGATTAACTCTTGACTCTGTGCTCAGGAATTACTCCTGGTGGTGTTCGGGGGACCTTATGGGTCTTGTGCAAGGCAAATGCCCTATCCACTGTACTATCTCTCTGGCCTAAGCCTAAGCATATTCTCAAAGAACCAGCAAGGAGTGCTGATAGATTATATAATAAATAAAGGACAAATGAAATGGTTAATGGATGCAACCAGTTTCTGTGAGTGAAGACTGTGGATGAACAGCTATGGTGTGATTCCCAAGGGGGTAAATTTGAAAATATAACTTTGCAGATGCATTCAGACATGGAGGAGAAGTGTTACAATCGGCAAATGGATATAAAACTCTGAATTTCAACTTGGAGGCTGCCAAGGTAAAAAGGACGTTTAAAACCCTGAGATTAAATGAGATCAAAGCTGTGGATATAAATAATTTTTTTAAATGGCCCAAGATATTCTCATTCACATTATTACCTAAGGATCTTTGTAGCCATTTTCTTTGCCTGCAACACTATTCTCCAAAATAATTGCCTCATTTTATTCAGATTATAATTATTTTTCACAATCTGCGCTTTAGTGAGTCATTTTTTGACTCCCTTATCTGGAAAGCTGCTCTTCTCTGTTTCACCTCACCTCAGACTGGCTTTATTTTTATTTTCAGTGTATATCATTACCTGACATGGTAATATGCATACATTTGCTTATATGTTTACTGTCAATATTCCTCAATTCAAGAAAAGTTGATTCAGGTGAAGATATCCATGGTTTTGTGTAGTAGTTTACTCCCAGAACCAAAATGGTATTAGAAATAGAGTGAGCTCAATAAATACTGTTGGATACATGAATAAACAAACCCTTTTATAATTTCCAAACTCATCTGTATTAACAATCTCAACTTTTTGCTCTACTTCTCTAGTAAGTATTCATTAGGCCTGAATAACAAGAGGGAAATATATGATTTTCTATTCAAAATACACTATTGTTTAGTTTGATTTTCCAAACCTCCCCCAGAAGCACAAGAAAATGATAGTATTGCTTTAAGATAATAAAGGGTAGAGAAAAGAATTATTGAAGTTAGAATAATTGGGGAAGCTGTGGACTTGATCATTACTTGTGAACACTGATTACAAGCACATCATGTGCAAGGCACAATAATTACTAGGAATGTATATGATAGCAGTTCTCAACCTCAATAATGTATGGATGGTTAATAACAACAGAAAACACAGGTAATGTGATAAGTTGGGTTGATGTTGGAATAACTCAGAAAGTTACAGGAAAAACTAAAAATCTCTATAGATCAGTTAACATTTAGTTGGATAGAGAGGTGTGACTAGATTTCTTTAAGAAAACACTTAGCCATTGTATGTCTTTTATTTCAGTGTTCATGGAGTATTAATGAATTATTGATTAATTGTTAATATTTGTTCATTCATTATTAAGCAGTATTATATATCTAATTTCTTGTATTGAAAGTTGGGAGATAGACAAACGTTAGATTTGGAATGTTAATGCCTTTCAGACAATTATTAACTTTTTATCAGAAAAAGTTCTTTGTATTTGACATCAGTTCATAGGATGTGCATTATTAATCATTACTAATTAATATTCATTAGGATTAATTAACACTAAGTGAACAACAGTGCACATTTCTCTATTGTTTTAGGCTAAATTAGAAGATTCCTCAGAATATAGAGGTATAGAATTTATTCAGCCAAATGATAATGCCATTGATTAGCAAATTCCTCCCTTATACCAGGCATGGGAAGGAACTTCTTATTTTGTTTTAGCATTACCATTCCCTAAATATTCCAATTTATCTCAATAATTGAATATGGTAATACATAATCAGGTTTCAAAATCACTGCTTGATAGTATTATATCAGAGGGAATCTTAATGCTTTAAGTTTCATTTGAATGACCTTAACTAATTGCACAAAGATTGCTCAATTTTAGTAAAACACTTTCTTCTGAAAGTAAAGGAAACAACTCTGGGTCTGGTGTTTTGGTTGTATGGTAAATAGTCCAACTTTTATTTATTTATTTACCTATTTATTTATTTATTTATTTATTTATTTATTTAATTTTTGCTTTTTGGGTTACACCCGGCAATACTCAGGGGTTACTCCTAGCTCTGCACTCAGGAATTACTCCTGATGGTGCTCAGGGGACCATATGGGATGCCGGGATCAAACCCGGGCCAGCGCAGGCCTGCCGCGTGCAAGGCAAGCGCCCTACCCGCTGGGATATTGCTCCAGCCCCAAATAGTCCAACTTTTAAAGGATGTAGTATCTGTGGAGGAGCTTTTTCAAAATATACAAATGATGAATGGGAGGGCTAGAATCAGACCGGCCTCTAAAAGCTCCATCCTGCCTACCACACATCTGACTTCTTTAAGCCTTGAGCTATAGACTCCTATTAAATGAAAAAAAATAGAATAGAATATGGGAGTTAGTACAAAGGGTCTTGCATGACAAAGACCCAGGTTTGATCCTCAGCACCACATAGGGTGTTCTGAGCACTATCAGGAGTGATATTTGAGGACAAAGCCAGGAATAATTGCTAAGCACCGCACGTGTGCCCCAACACCCTCCCCCACCAATAAAACGAAAAAGTAAAGGTAAACAAAGAACACTTGAAAAACAGGCTCATCCTCTCTTAAAATAAAAACTAAACCCTATTTTGAAAAAAAATTGTATTAAGAAAATCACATATGAATAGTAAAAAAGAACAAAGAAATAATAAAGCAAGATAAGGGAAAAACATAGCAATCAAGTTTTTTTTTAAACAGTTTTATTATACCACCATGAGATATACAATTACAAAGATATTCATGTTTGGGTTTCAGTCATACAGTGTTCCAGCCCCATCCCTCCACCAGTAAACATTTCCCACCACCAATGTCCCCTGATTGCCCCCTCCTCCCCCAGCCTGCCTCTATGGCAGGTACTTTGCCTCTCTCTCTCTCGCTCTTGCTCTCTCTTGTCTCTTACACATTGTGGCTTGCAATACATACATTTAGAGGTTATCTTGTATATCCCTTTGCCTACATTCAATACTCAGTTCTAGGCAGGTATTATCATTTCCAACAATTATTAGTATACTATTCCTTTCTCTGTCTTACCTAACCTGAGTTCCACACACTTGCAGTATATTCCACCCACTGACAAGACCTCCTGATCTGTTTTGCCTGGCCTTGAATAATGGTATATACTAGTTTTTTTTTTTTTTTGCTTTTCTGGGTCACACCCGGCAATGCTCAGGGGTTATTCCTGGCTCTGCACTCAGGAATTACTCCTGGCGGTGCTCAGGGGACCATATGGGATGCCGGGGATTGAACCCTGGCTAGCACAGGCCGGCCGCATGCAAGGCAAATGCCCCATCCACTGGGCTATCGCTCCAGCCCCAGTTTTTTTTTATATCCCGCAAATAAATGCAATTATTCTATATCTATCCATTTCCCTCTGGCTAATTTCACTCGTCATGATCCTATATAGCCACCCATTTATAGGCAAATTTCATAACTTCATTTTTCCTAACAGATGCATAGTATTCTGTTGTGTAGATATACCAAAGTTTCTTTATCCAGTCATCTGTTCTCAGGCACTCTGGTTGTTTCCAGATTCTGACTATTGTGAATAGTGCTGCTATGAACCTAGAAGTGTAGATGGTGTTCCTGCTGTGTGTTTTTGGCGTCCCTGGGTATATTCCCAAGAGTGGTATGGCTGGGTCAAATGGGAGCTCAATTTCTAGTCTTTGGAGAATGTCCATATTGTTTTCCAAAATGATCAGACCAGTCGACATTCCCACCAACAATGGATGAGAATTCCTTTCTCCCCACATCACGTCAGCATTTGGTGTTCTTGCTCTTTTTGATATGTGCCAATCTCTGTGGTGTGAGATGATATCTTATTGTTGTTTTGTTTTTTTTTTTCTTTTTCGGTCACACCCAGCAGTGCTCAGGGGTTACTCCTGGTTCTGCACTCAGGAATTACTCCTGGCAGTGCTCTGGGGACCATATGGGATGCCGGGATTGAACCCAGGCCGGCATGGGCCGGCCGGTGCAAGGCAAACGCCTACCCGCTGGGCTATCACTCAGGCCCCACTTATTGTTGTTTTGATTTACATCTCCCTGATGATTAGTGATGATGAACATTTTTATATGCCTTTTGGTGATTCAAATTTCTTCTTTTTTGGAATTTTCTGTTCATTTCTTCTCCCCATTTATTGATGGGGTTGGCTAAGCATCATGTTTTAAAGACTGAAAGCAATGTGATTTTTCATATCTGAGGACAACTTTTAAAAAGGAAATAAAATTAACAAAAAAGTTTTGAGAGCAAATGACAAATTTAGAAAATAGGTTAAGAGGAATTAGCATATATAGTGTAAGAAATATGTGACATCCCTAAAGAGAAATTCAAATCAAGGGAAAAATATAATTAAAAAATTTTAAGATAGTCACATCTTTCCAAAGACAGAATTTTAATAGAATTATAAAAAGCAATGTATTAAAAGTATATACTTAAAGCCTAAAAATTAGTAAAATTACTGAGTTTTTCAAAAATAAAACTTGAAATTTCAGGCAGAAGGCCCAAATTGCTTATAAGAGAAAGAAAGCCAGGATATCATTA
Organism: Cryptotis parvus; assembly: GCA_021461705.1. Taxonomy (NCBI): domain Eukaryota; kingdom Metazoa; phylum Chordata; class Mammalia; order Eulipotyphla; family Soricidae; genus Cryptotis; species Cryptotis parvus. The sequence continues at coordinate 62,545 of JAJIBD010023934.1, forward strand.
TAATTTCCCACATTGGTACCCTATTCCAGAGGGAAAAGAAGTGACATATTTGAGATACTTATGGAAAGAAACATGAACTAAGTATTTGATATTCAGCTAAATTGGCTTTCAAGTGAAAGATACAAATTATATAGGCAAATTCAGTGAATACTTCCCCATGAGTTTTCCTGAGAAATATATTAGAGAAAAAATTCCAGTCAATCAAAATAACTAAACCTCCAATGACATATGGTTTGATAGCAAGCACTGAGTACATATTTTCTTGTAGAACTAACATCAAATGGGAATCAGAAGAGAAAATATATAGTATGTGATATCAATAAGTTGTCACAATGTAGATACAGTCACTTGATCGCTTGATCACTTGAGTCCCGTTATTCATCGATTTGCTCGAGTGGGCGCCAGTAACATTTCCATCAGACCCTATCACGTGCCAATGTAGCCCAGTAGATACAGTGTGATTATAAAAATAATTTTAAATGTAAAAAGTATTTTAAAGGGTCTTTAGGAAACATTTAAGATAGAAAAATTTTTTATTTTAACTGAGATTGTTTCATATGTAATATGAGAAAAGGCAAATATATGCTATTCTTATTCTGTAATTCTGTAATTGATAATCAGGACTTTTATATATTAAAATGCTAGGTAGGGGGATGGAAATGTAGATCAAGATTCTGTGAGCATATTCTGCATTCAGGGGTCCAGAATTTGATACCCAGTACCATGGTATACATGGTCTCCCATGCACCCCCAGAAACAACGGTCAAGTGGCGAGCCAAGAGTAGCACCTGATCACTTCTGGGTCTGATCCCTTCCAAGAAACAACAGAAAAAGCCCAAAGAAGGGGTTAATTAAGCCCCATGGTAGTGAATTTTAATTGGTGGTACCATATTTCTCAAGAGTTTATGCTTCTGTGAACTGAATAGACTTCCCTGCAATGAGCCATCCAAAACACAGTGACATCTCTAAGGCAAGACTGATCTTGAAATACTATTTTCCACTAAAACAAAATATAGTCTCCACAGAAAACAGAAGATTATTTGGCTGGAAAGAGAATGTACAAAATGAGTCTAGTCTATTTTGACATCAGTTAAAACAGGAATCAGTATGATTTCAGTTAAAAAGGAAGCTAAGGGCCGGAGCGATAGCCCAGTGGGTAGGCATTTGCCTTGCATGTGGCCGGCCCATGCTGGTTGGGGTTAGAACCCCGACATCCCATTGGTCTCCCAAGCACTGCCAGGAGTAATTCCTGAGTGCAGAGCCAGGAGTAACCCCTGAGCATTGCCAGGTGTGACCCAAAAAGCAAAAAAAAAAAAAGGAAGCTAAAACACATTAAGGGTATGAAGGGTATGTCCAAAGGACTCAGGAACTAACTTGATGCTCACACTGGATCGAGATTGGACAATATGTGGACAATAAGGAAAGCAATTTCAGTAAATTGAAGTTCACTAATTATTTTTAATTCCATACATTAGTAAAAACAAAACAATTAATTTGCCTTCTTTGGAGAACAATAAATAACCTCTAAGTATTTTTTTAAAAATTAGTGAACAATGGGGAAGAAAACTCTAGTCTGCCTTTCTTATATGACATTTATTCCTAAGTAAGCAGAACAGATGAATAGAAGTATCTCTTTATGAAATACTCCAAGTAACTGGAAATGACTTGATTAGAATATTACTGTTTTATAAGCCTAGTAATTAATTTAATTATTATATATCATTTGCTTCTGCTCATGAAGAATGAACTAGTTCCAGAGGCCCCATTCACTCTCAATGGAACAAACATCTCTGAATGCAGCAGTTATGTGTACCTAGGTCGAGAAATCAACATGATGAATGACCTAAAACCTGAGCTGCGCAGGAGGAAGAGAGCGGCATGGAATGCCTTCAAAGGCATTGAAGAAATAGCTAAAAAGGACAAAGAACCTCCGGCTCCGGGCACATCTCTTTGACTCCACCGTTCTCCCTGCTTTAACATACTCCTCAGAGACCTGGGCCCTACGAAAGCAGGATGAGAATGCTATTCGGGTCTCCCAGAGAGGAATCGAAAGAGCTATGCTTGGAATATCACGCCTCACTCAAGTGAGAGAAGGAATCTGGAGTTCTGACCTTCGTCGCTATTCCAGAATCAGGGATGCTGTCTCGTTTGCCAAGGCATAAAAAATCAGATGGGCTGGACATGCAATACGATTTGGAGACAACCGCTGGACTAGAGCCATTACTGACTGGATCCCATGGGATGTCAAAAAGATCACGTGGCCGCCCACCTACAAGATGGTCAGACTTCCTTGTAAAGACCCTGAAGGAACGGTTTGAGGCTCTTCATATTCCTGAATCAACCATTGGGCTACATTGGCACGTGATAGGGTCCAATGGAAATGTTACTGGCGCCGCGCCGAGCAAATTGATGAATAACGGGATTCAAGTGAAGTGATCAAGTGATTAGCTTCTGCTGTCTCAGAATGTGTGTACTTTCCAGTGTAAAAGATTTTTGACCCTGATCACTCTGATGGAGTCCAGAAAGTGACAGGGATTTTTATACATTCCTTTTATCAAACAGGAAATAAATATCACTTCCTGCCCCTCAAGGTGTTGCAGGTGTGGCTGCTTGGCTGCTTTGGCAGATGGCAGACAGGAGACAGGCTTGACTACACCCAGGGCTCTGCCCCATGGGCCCTGGATGATTGATGGTCTGACATAGAAAAAGACTGGGTCCTCTGGGATGAACCCAGAACCATGGCAGAGCCTGGCAAACTACTATGGTTTATTCAGTATGCCAAAAACAGTAACAATAATGTGTCTCATTCTCAATGAATGGAGACGTTACTGGTACCCACTCGAGCAAAATGATGAACAACGAGAAGACAAGTGACATTATATATCATTGATCATTAATATAAAAATGGCCCACCCATATATCCCATGGCTCTCAAAAATGTGTTAGGATCTCATCTGTGCTAGGGAAAGTCCAAGGAATTGAGAGTGTAACCCAAGGTAGCTGGAAAAGAATGGAATTTATTCTTGCAGACCAAGTTCAGGTCACCATGGCAACTCTCATACCCCAAACAAAGGATCATCTTGCTTTTGTGGTTTCAGGTGTGGAAGCAAGCAAGGAGGTTTATACCAGCTAATTTGAAGTTCGGCTGATGCAGTTATGGAAACCAATGGGTTTTGGGTAGAACTTACTGTTTTGCCCGGCTCTCTCAGTCTGGTGATTTGAGCCTTGCTGTGCATGCAATCCACCACAACCTCCTTTCACAACTCCCTATGCCCATAAATTTCCACCAATTTCCCTCACATATGTAATTGTCTTGCAAAGAATTCAACTAGTTAGTCAAGACAGTAGCTTCATGTAGATCCAATCAGTAACACCCAGATAGCAAGGAATTTAATTGGACAAATCACTTGCTTCCTTCAATGATTACATGAAAAAAATGTGTTTAAAAAAAGAGGAACTATATAATGAAATAGGCATGTAAAGATAAGGTGTGGAACTTATTGTTTGGGTATGTGAGATGAGGTAATAACAATATATAAAAAAGTCTGATATTTTTGTGTGTTTGGGGGCACAACTGCTGGTTCTTAGGGCTTAATCCTGTCTCTATGCTCAAGGGTCACTCCTGGCATGGATTGGGAGGTCTTCTATGGTACCTGGGACTAAACACAGGTCCACTATTGTAAGGCAGTACCCTACTCACTCTCCTATCACTTAGACCAAGTTTTGGTATGTTTAACATAAAAATAAGAGCAGTGTTTTTTATAGTGCATTAAGGGAGGAGATTATGATTTGAATAAGTATATAAAGAGCCCATCATATCTAGTTTTCTATTTATTAATTTAAGTCATGACTAAAAAATTAACTTTATTATTATTTATTAAGCTGAGATTTTTAGTAAAATTTCCCATATCTTTTATAATTACAACATTTTTTAAAAAGTTAATACAATAAAAGATTCTATTCATCTCACCTATAGTTTCCATTCAGTGTTCTGAGGCACCATACCACATTGGGAAACCAGTTTGTTAATTAGTTGATCTTTATTCAATCTTCCTACAAATGTATCTTCAATGACCAATTCTAGCAGCAAGCTTAAAAGAAATTCTATACCCCAAATGAGGCACTCACGGCACATAGTGAAATATGACAAGTCTGTTCAGAGTGATAGGAACAGAGAAGAAGAGATGAGAAAACCTATTTAAGTGGCAGCAAATGTTTAACAGGGTAAGCATTTCAGTTGAATCTTATAAGATAAATGAGTACACTCTTTCATCAAAGCATCAATTCATATTGAAAGAGTATTTAGAATTCATAGCCTCAGGTATGACTCCACCTTAATTGAGGTATTCTAGTTTCTATCACTCAACAGATACACCAGGCAGAGATGCTACTAGCTCTCCCTGTTGCATGCAGCTGCAAAGTGGCCACACGATTCATCTGTAAATACCAAGAATATTCTATCCAGTCCCCTCAGAGAGCCTGGCAAGCTACTAAGAGTACACCACCCATTGGGCAGAGCCTGGCAAGCTGTCCAAAGCATATTCAATATGCAAAAAATCAGTAAAATCAATATTTTTCCCCTGACCCTGAAAGAGCACTAAATATGGCAGCACTAAGAAGGACGAGCAAGGAGTGGTTGATAAAATCTCAGAGCCAAACTAGACTGCCAAAACGAAGGACTAAAATGACTGTACTTTCAATGCACATACACTGGCACTGAAGCATATATTGAGGATGTGATGGTGCAAGTGCAAAAGATCAAGTACGACATCATTGGTCTGACTGAGATGAGAAGGCATCAATTGCATCACACCATTTTGACACCAAAGAAGAACTGTTCCTTGGAACATGCGATGAAAGAGCCGTTGGTGGTATTCGTGTCCTTGTCAACATAAACCTGTCCTTAAACATTGATTCATTTGAGTGTCTAACAAACCGGATAGGTCGATTACACTTAAAGAGATGTGGCCCACAGCCAGCAGCAGTTTCTATCTTTGTTGTCTACACACCACATCCACATACAAGGAAGAAGAAATTGAGAAATTCTAAATGAAGCTGGAGGAGTTCTATAAAGAAGATCATGCCTTCTACAAGATCATAGTCGGTGATTTAATGCCAAGATAGGACCGAGAAGATTGGTCAAAGAATCCACATTGAGACCCATGGTCTAGAATGAAATGAACAGGGTGAGAGACTATTGAATCCCTCATGTCAACAAGATCATTCATGGTAACTCACAGTTCCAGAAGGCTGAATCTAAACGTTGGATACCTCCCCCCCCAGTCTGCCTCTACAGCAGGTGATTTTCCTCTCTCTCTCTCTCTCTCTCTCTCTCTCTCTCTCTCTCTCTCCTCCTCCTACACATTGTGTCTTGCCATCTTACCTATGAACATTTAGGGCTTATTACGTATACTAAATGCTGAGTTCTAGTCTGGCATTACTATTTCCCACAATTAGTAGAACACTGGCTGATATCTAACCTTTTCCTTCTGACTATTTCACTCAGCATGATAATCTCTATGTTCATCCATTTGAAGGTAAATTTCATGACTTCATCTTTTCTGACAGTTGCATAGTATACCCTTGTTTAGATGTACCATAGTTTCTTTACCCAGTCTTCTCTTCTCAGGCATTTAGGTTTTCTCCAGATTCTACCTATCGTGACTAGAACTGTGAAGAATATAGAAGTGCAAATAGTATTTCTGCTCTGTGTTTTTTGGTCTCCAGGATATATTCCCAGGAGTGGTATTGCTGAGTCAAATTGGAGTTCAATATCTAGTTTTTTGAGGAATGTTCATATTGTTTTCCAAAAGGGCTAGACTAGTTGCAACTCCCACCAATAATGAAGAGAGTCCCTTTCTCCCCCACATCTACACTAGCACCAGTTCTTGTTCTTTTGGATGTGTGCTAATCTCTGTGGTGTGAGATGATACCTCATTGTTGTTTTGATTTGCATCTCCCTGATGATTAATGATAAAGAACACTTTTTCATATGCCTTTTGACCATTCAAATTTCTTCTTTTTGGAAGTTTTCGTTCATTTCTTCTCCCCAGTTTTTAATTGGGGTGGCTGTTTTCTTCTTGTCATGTGCTACCAGTGCCTGAAATATTCTGGATATTAATCCCTTATCAGATGGGCTTTGGGTGAATGTTCTTGCCCAGTTTGTGGGATGTCCTGTATCTTGGACACTGTGTCTTTTGAGGTGCAGACGCTTTTCAGTTTTATGTAATCCCATTTGTTTATCATTGCTTCAATTTGCTTTGTCAGTGGTGCTCTGTCTTTGAAGATGCCTTTAATTTCAATGTTGTAGAACATTTTCCAATGTTTTCTTCAATGTGCTTTATTGACTCATGTCTGATGTTGATATCTTTAGTCCATTTTGATCTGACGTTTTTGCATGACATTAGAAGGAGGTCTGAGTTCATTTTTTTTATACGTAGCTGTCCAGTTTTCCTAGCTCCATTTGTTGAAGAAGCTTTCTTTTCTCCACTGTCTGTATCACTGTATCACTGTCTTCCCGTTCGTCATCGATTTGCTCGAGCGGGCCCCAGTATCATCTCCATAATTCCTGTCTCATGCTAGTAGAGCCCAAGGGCATCTGCTTGCTCCAGGAACATAAGAGCCTCAATCCATTCCATCAGGTCATGGGAATGAGGTCTATAATTGTTACTGGTATTTGGCATATAAAATATAACACGGGTAGCTTGCCAGGCTCTGCCATGCAGGTAGCATACTCTTGTAGTCATCTCTAAATCCAGCATTTATTGATGAACTGTGTACGCGCGAGCCGGGCTGTGATAGGCTGGTCTGCTGGGTGGAGTTCTGATGAGGGGGAAGTCCGAATGTGGAAAATGGAGGCCCTCATGGAGTGGGGATCATATGTCTTGTTGTGAGGCACTGCTGGTGTGGCGGGCCAGGGCTAGAACCCGCCATCCCTCCCGGTGTCTCGTGAGCGGCTGGGCACAGGGAGAGCCAGTAGCAGCTCTGCCCCATGTTTGTGAATCTCCACTTAACATTTTTTACTACTCTATAGAGAATTAAGTGATCATATATTTGAGAGTGTGTTTCAGAATATTCAATTATATTTCATAGGTCTACAGTTCTGTCTCTATACCAATGCCATGCTGTTTTAATTACTACTGCATTGTATACCTCTCATCTTCTTTTTCCCAAGGATTACTTTTAGGTTTTAATAGTGGTTTATTATTCCATACAAATTCCAGCAGTGTTTGGTCAATTTATTTGAAGAATATCATGGTATCCTTATAGGGACCTCATTGAATGTGTATAGAGCTCTAGGGAGTATTACCATTTTGATAATGTTAATTCTCCCAATCCGTGAGCAGGGAGTGTCTCCATTTCCTCCGGTCCTCTTTATTTCTTGAAGCAACATTTTGTAGTTTTCTTTGTCAAACTGATTACTAAGTATTTGATTTTCTGTGGCACAATTGTGAATGGGATGGCTTCTTTAATGTCCCTTTCTTCTCTTTTGTCATTTGCATATACGCTAAATTTCATTAGTTGCATATAAGCAACTTCACCAATTTTGAATTTTGCCTTCTTCTAGAAACTTTTTTTCACTTTTCTTTTGGATTATGAGGGTGTCTTGAACTTCATCCAACCCCTTAGCTGCTTCTTTTTGTTGGTTGCTCTTTATTCCTTCTCGCATTTATGCTGTCCTCCTCCTCTCTCTGTTCTGTTGAGTTGGTTTTTGCCTGCCATCTTGTATGCTGTTAACATTGACACATTTATACAACTCATGTCCTATGAGAATATTAGACATGTGCCTCTGATTCTTTGCTTCTGAATGTTCAGGTGTCAAATTGGCATTTTCCAAACTGAACTAATTTCATTCGCCAAACCAAACTCTTGACTTTTCCAATTTTCTTACTGGTAACTTCTTGTCTAGACTTGGAATGTTTGATTTCCTTTAGTTACCCCATGAATGTAGTATGTCCTCAAGCAACAAAGCTCCTATTTTCCTATGCTGAGACTATTTAAGTGCTTTTTGGAACTTCCCTGTTTGCATGGCTTTAAGTGAATGCCATTTAAGCTCAGCAAGTATGTTCCTGTGGTGTGTAAATTGGCAAAATTCATCCTCATTCTCTGCTGGATTATGACCCATCTGCCTCTCATTTGGTGGTGGCTCTCTTAGGTTCCAGACCAATATGAGGCACTATTTACCACTAGCTTCGGTGAGGTAACTAGTGGTAACAAGGCCATCAGCATTATTCTAGCATAAAATGAATGAAATTGCAAATACTTCCTCCTTGAAAGAGAGGCTGTCAAGCATGGATAGTCCCACAGTTAGCCTTGGGGGCTTCTCTGCTTTACCATACTTACACTTGTCAGGTTACTTTTTTTTCTGCTGTGGAAATGGCCTAAATTTACATTGATTTTGAAAAGATTTATTACAGGCACAGCAGCTGTTGTTTGTGCCTAGAGGTAAAGGTTTAAGTTGAATCAGCTTCATCTATTTATCCATCTGTTTGTACATTCAACAAGCATTACTGAAAGCTGACTTTGGTCAATCATGAGTGCTGTGTTTCCAGCCTTCATACGTTCTAGATCATAACTGTACTAGTTTTGTCTGCATGTTTGCTATTTAGTCACCCTGAAATGGAATCCATTCTCTCATTCATTCATATCTGGCTAATCACAATCCTGATACTGGTCAGCATTATTATAACAGTTGGGGAAACAATACAGTTACACAAACAAGGCGGTAATGAGCAACTACAGGCAGCCATGTGATTTCTCTGCCTTTAAAGATATGTAGGGTTGTGGGTAGTGTAGGAAGAAGATAATAGGAGTCTTTAAGTGGCATGGATGATCAAGAGTGTTTTTTAAAGTGTCTCTTAAATATATGCCCATGTCCCCTTAAATCTGTCACGATAAAACATCTCATTTTAGTTGATGTATGACAAGGAAGCAATCACCGTTAATCAGAATGACACATTTCCATTTGCTTTATGGAAGAGAAGGTATATGAAGGTCATGAATAAGAAAACAAAGCAGCTTGTGATTCGGGAGTTTCTTTGGAAATATATTTCCTTAGGAAGTTCATAATCCCTCGTCTTCTCTCAGCATCATTCATCCAAATTGCCAGAAGTCCTTGTCACTGAAGATGGAAATATTATGTTTTTTTTTCCTGAGTCAAGAAATAGGTTAATTTGCTCTGGTTCTTTGACAAATTTAAGCATTAAAGGGGTAGGCAATCAGAATTTCTGTTATCAGACACACCTTTAGTTTCATCATCTGTGTGATAAAATTTCACCTGCAATATTAGCACTGTATCTGGAACATCAGGTCAGTGAAAAACAAAAGGGAAAGGAATAGAGACTTTGAGCTTTGTTAGCATCACTCCAAGAATCTCCACTCTTCCATTTTTGTCTTTTAACATATGTAATTACTTAACTATCTAACCATAACTCAGTGTTGGTCAAGCATTATCTTATTTGGGTCTAAACCTTCACAAAGGAACACATTTTCCTGCTTTGGATTTGTGGATAGACTCCAGAAAAAGTTATTGTTGAAAATCCTGGTGCAATTCTTTGTTTGGGATCCTCATATTAGACTTCATGATCCAATATTTTTAGAGCCTTCTAGAATATAGCCTGACACCCTATTGTGATTTAGAATATTGACAGATGCCTGAGAGTCTTCATCTCCAAAACAAAAACAGAATTGTGAAATACAGAGAAAATCTTGGCATTGGGGATCTAATAATGATCTCTCCAGAGAGATTTATGCACCACTTTGTTATTTATCCATATAATAATCACTTCACTTGATCACTTGACATCCCGTTATTCATCAATTTGCTTGAGCAGGCGCCAGTAATATTTCCATTTGACCCTATTACATGCCAGTGTAGCCCAATGGCATCTGGTTGCTTCAGGAATACAAAGAGCCTCGAACTGTTCATTCAGGGTCTTGACGAGAAGCCTGACCATCTTGTAGGTGGGCGGCCATGTGATCTTTAGATCTGCGCAGGTGAAAGAGAGCAGCATGGAATGCCTCCAAAAGCATCGAAGAAATAGCAAAAATGGCAAAGAACCTCAAGCTCCGAGCACATCTCTTCAACTTCACCATTCTCCCTGCATTAACATACACCTCAGAGACCTGGGCCCTACGAAAGCAGGATGAGAATGCTATCCGGTCCCCAGAGAGGAATCGAAAAGCTATGCTTGGAATATCATGTCTCTCTCAAGTGAAAGAAGGAATCGGAGCTCCAACTTCCGTCGCTGTTTCAGAATCAGGGACACTGTCTTATTTGCCAAGCCATCGAAAATAAGATGGGCTGGACATGTAATACGATTTGGAGATGACCTCTGGACTAGAGCCGTTACTGATTGGATCCCACGGGACATCAAAAGATCCATCTAACAATAGCTCTTCTTAATTGATAGACTTGGTCTTTGAAGTCTCCAGGTCATGTTGTGTCCAATACTTTAGAATGCTAAGTATAATAATACATAGGTATCGTAGGGCAGTTCATGGATTAGTTTATTGGTTTAGAGACTGTACTCAGCAGGTCTGCACCCAGTGATGCTCAAGGGTTATATTTTACTAAGTGCTCTGGGATTCGTCCAGGCAGTGTTTTTAGGAGCATGTGGATAAAGGAATTTAACTTGGGCCTCCCACACACAAAACATGTGTTTCAGTCCTTTGGCTATGTCCTCTGAAGTGAATACAATTTTATGAACTAGTATTTAACTTTCTCCAAGACTTTGTCATCATCATCATCATCATCATCATCATCATCACTGTTATAACTATCACCATCATCATCTATCTGGAGAAGTTGAAGTAAGTATCCTTACTTCAAAATTATTAAGCTAGGGCAGGATACTAACAAAATGTAAAGTGAATTTTTAAGGACACCTGAAGGTGAAGTACCCATGAAAGGGCAAACTTGGAAGGTTTATATATGTCCACTACTGAAGTTCAGCCTAGATTAGAGAAGATGTGGGTGTGAACAAGGGATGTTGATTACATTCTCTGGGTTTATTAAGGCAGAGCTTGTCATGGTCAGGAAAATATGAAACACCCAGGTCTTGTTATAGAATAGAAATTCAAATGGCAGGTTGGAGTGGTTTCTTAGCAACAGACTCTTTTTAACATGCCTACTTTCTTGATCTTTGTAAATATTAAACTATAGCATACTTTCTTGAGCTTTGTTAATATTAAACTATAGCAGACTTTTCCGGCACGTGTCTTGAGTCCAGTTCCAAGACCAAAGGAACATAGGCAATGACTATTCAGGGTCTAGGTAAAGCCAAACTTTATGAGATGTATCATCAGTGAGTTACTTCAGCAAAATAACATTCAGTGACATTGACACTGGTTCAGACATTATGCCAATTTTTGTGGATTTCTTGCCCATGCTTTAGGTGTGGTGAAACTCCATATCTTTTAATGACAATTTTTTATGTATATGCCACTCTTGGGTTCTTTAGTTTTTTTTCCTAATGAAAAAAAATTCCTAAATTTGAAAATTATCCAAAATTGCTGTTCTTTACTGATGCTAGGCCAAATTTCATGATAAATTCTGTTTAAAATTCCATTAAGTGTATTTGAAAAGTGACTTTTTACTTGATGCAAGACATTTTAACATGAAATTGATCCAAAAAGAAAAAACTTTGAAATAGGACTGTATCTAAGGGAAAACTGATGTAGGCATGCAGACAGAGGGGCCAACATGGCAATGAATTCTTGACCTAAGGCTGTCCAGAGTCACCTTTTGGAACCAGGAACCAAGACTTGATAAGGCCTTTATGAGCAATAGGCCCTGAGGGAGCTGGATCAACCTTTCTCTGCCCGGCCCTTAATTCTGTTCTGGATACATTCCAGGACAGAAGATCCAGCAGGAACAGGGGTTAATAAAAAAGATATTTTATAAGAAGACCACTCCCAAAATGTCCCCTTGGCAACAGCCCTAAGGACAGACTTTAACCTAGGTTGAAGTCCCATATGGGAGTAGTTTGGGAAGAACTCTATAAAAGCCATTCTGACTAAAGGACAGCGGCATGTGCTGCCTGAGCCCATGTGCTACTTGAGCCCACAAGGCTGAGCACATGTGGTGCACGAGCACATGTGTCGCCCGCATCTCCCCTCTTGAGATGTGTACTTTCTCACTTTCCCTCCTCCTGCCCCTTCCTAAAACCTCCACAATAAAATCTGTTCTACTTCACTTCTTGTCTACTCCTGAAGATTCTTTTTCTGTGAGGAAGACAAAACCCTGAGGAAACCCCAGGTAAGGCCTAGGACTGACTTGCCTTTTATCAGTCCTTAGCCTGCCCATTCTACAAAGAAGTGATGATCGATGTCAAAAGAGGGGCTCGACAGGGTGATAAAATTTCACCAAAACTCTTCAGCGCCACCCTCGAGAACAACATGTGATAATTAGAATAAGAAGGAATGGGGTGAAGATAGACAGTCAGCAACTACACCACCTCTGCTTCGCTGATGTCATTTTTTTTTTGCTTTTTTGGGTCACACCCGGCAATGCTCAGGGGTTTCTCCTGGTTCCACACTCAGGAATTACTCCTGGCGGTGCTCGGGGGCCATATGGGATGCTGGGGATCGAACCGGGCCGGCATGGGCCTGCTGCATGCAAGGTAAATGTCTTACCTGCTGGCTATTGCTCGGCCCTGATGACATTGTTCTAATAACACCAAACATTAGCCAAGCAGCACAAATGCAGGCTGACTTTGAACGAGAATGTGGAAAGATAAGTCTACAGCTGAATCTCAACTAAACTATGTTGATAAAAAATGAACTATTTCCAGAGGCCCCATTCACTCTCAATGGAACAAACATCTCTGAATGCAGCAGTTATGTGTACCTAGGTCGAGAAGCCAACATGATGAACGACCTAAAACCTGAGCTGTACAGGTGGAGGAGAGCAGCATGGAATGCCTTCAAAAGCATCAAAGAAATTACTAAAAAGACAAAGAACTTCCTGCTCGGGCACATCTCTTCAACTCCACCGTTCTCCCTGCATTAACATATGCCTCGAAAATCAGATGGACTGGACATGTAATGCGATTTGGAGACGACGGCTGGACTAGAGCCGTTACCGACTGGATCCCATGATATGTCAAAAGATCACATGGCTGCCCACCTACAAGATGGTCAGACTTCTTCATCCAAACCCTGAACGAATGGTTTGAGGTTCTTCGTATTTCTGAAGCAACCAGATGCCATTGGGCTACGCTTGCATCAATAGGGTCAAATAGAAATGTTACTGGCACCTGCTTGAGCAAATCGACTAATAATGGGGTGTCAAGTGATTAAGTGATCAATCCTGCCCAACAGGGCGGCTGGGGAGAAAGTGACCATCTCTCCCCTTCCTTCCTCACATAATCCACCAGCTTGATGAGGCCCACCTACATCAAAACCAATCAATTCACTTTGAGGGAACAAAAGAATGGGTCATTTTTATAAGAACCCAAGGTGTTGCAGACACTGAAAAATAAGAACTCAAGAGCACCAACTTTCTGTGTCTTGTATTTCATAGTTTTTCTGTTTTGTTTAACAGTTTCTGTATCTCTGACTCTGAATTTACAGCTTGTTTCTAAACTCAAGTGACCAGTCAAAATCTCACTAAAATCTTGTTGATCTCTTAGACTAAGTGTGCAATTTACTGAAGATAGACTTTCAATGAGTGGTCTGGCTTGACTATTTGTCCACCCTGGATCTGATCAACCACTATGGCTTTAGGGTGTTATTTGTTATAAATAAGGAAGAAGAGAGACTACATAGTATGCAAAGGGAGACTTTCAATGTGAGGTAGGAAAAAACACCCAAAAGGATCTTCAACAAACATTGAAGGAATTCAAGTATACCCTGGGGGTGGGTGGGTGTTGGAACAATGTTCTGAAACCTGAACATTGACTGAAACCTGATCAAGAACAGCTTTGTAACTGTATCTCATGGTGATTCAGTTGAAAAACTTTTTCGAAAAAATAAAAAAGATATATACATGAGCTAGAGCACAGGCATTTATTTCCTAAGTCAAGCTCTCTGGCTCCCCCCATCCCTGCCTTTTCAAAAATTTTATTTTGTCAAGACAGACTTTTAAAAAATGTTTTCATATTTTTATGGACAGAGAGTTTTTTTTTGTTGTTGTTGTTTTGGTAGTTTTATTTTGTTTGTTTGCTTTTGTTAGGGGCCATATTCAGAGGTGCACAGGGCTTACACTCAGTGATCACTCTTGGTAGGTTGTTGAGGGACCAAATGGGGTGTTGGGGATCAAACCCAAGTTGGCTTTGTGCAAAGCAAGCACCCTGCATGCTATGCTACTCTCAGTAGAGTGTAGCATGGACAAAGATTTTTCTTTTAAAAATTATTTTAGGGCTGGAGTGATAGTACAAGCAGGGTTCTTGAGTTGAACATGACTGATTTGGCTTTGATTCCCAGGACCCCATATGGTTCTTTGAACCTAACCTGAATGATCCTTGAGTATAGAGCCAGGAATAAGCCCTAAAAACCACCAAGTGTAGTTCAAAATTTTTAATTAATTTTAAAATGTTAAAATTTAAAATAAAAAATTATTTTAGTCACCATGACTTACAGTACTGCTGGTATTAGGCTTTAATGCTCTTACTCCACACCCTCTACAAAGGAGATCAAAGGAATGTCTTCTCCCTTTCACCATTGTCTCAGGGTTTCCTCTGAACCTCTACTTCCTGCTGACTCCCTATTATGGTAAGTTCAATTCTGTAAACCTGTTTTCAGGTTTACAGATCAGGACACTGGGTATTTGTTATTCCCTTACTATGGTTCCTTATGTTCCTCATATGAAACATCATTTTGTATATGGACAGAGATTTTTAAAAATTTTTTATTTTATTATACCATGGTGAGATATAGTTACAAACTGTTCATGACTAGGTTTCAGGAAGTGTTCCAGCACCCATCCCTCCACCAGTGCACATTTCGCCACCAATGCCACCTCTTTCCCTCCCCCATCCCCTCTCCTGACTCTATGGCAGGCACTTTTCCTCTTCTCTCTCTCTCTCTTCCCCCTCTCCCTCTCTCCCTCCATTTCTCTCTCTCTCTCTCTCTCTCTCTCTCTTCCATATTGTGGCTTGCAATACATACATTTAAAGGTTATCATCTATATCCCTTTGCCTACTTTCAATGCCCAGTTCTAGGTTGGTATTATTTCCAACAATTACTAGTAGTGCACTGGTCCCTTCTCTGTCTTACCTAACCTCTGACTCCCACATGTTTGCAGTGGATTCCACCCACTGACAAATCCATCCATGTTTTGCCTACCTTGGATATTGATATCACTTGATCACTTGACATCCCCCTTATTCATCAATTTGCTCAAGTGGGTGCCAGTAACATTTCCATTTGGCCCTATTATGTGACAGTGTAGCCCAATGGCATCTGGTTTCTTCAGGAACACAAGAGCCTCAAATCGTTCACTCAGGGTTTTGATGAAGAAGTCTGACCATCTTGTAGGTGGGCGGCCATGTGATCTTTTGACATCCCGTGGGATCCAGTCGGTAACGGCTCTAGTCCAGCCATCGTCTCCAAATCACATTACATGTCCAGCCCATCTGATTTTTCAATGCCTTGGCAAACGAGACAGCATCCCTGACTCTGGAACAGAGACAGAAGTCGGAGCTCCAGATTCCTTCTTTCACTTGAATGAGGCATGATATTCCAAGCATAGCTCTTTCGATTCCTCTTTGGGAGACCCGAATAGCATTCTTATCCTGCTTTTGCAGGGTCCAGGTCTCTGAGGCATATGTTAATGCAGGGAGAACGGTGGAGTTGAAGAGAAGTGCCTGGAGCTGGAGGTTCTTTGTCTTTGTAGCTATTTCTTTGATATAAAAATAGTATATCAATATCGTCAGGATATTGATATACTATTTTTTATATCCCACAAATAAGTGCATCATTCTATATCTGTCCTTTTCCCTCTGGTCAATTTCACTCAACATGATTCTCTCCATGTCCATCCATTTATAGGCAAATTTCATAACTTTGCTTTTCCTAATAGGTGCATAGTATATTCCATTTTTTAGCTATACCAGTTTCTTTATCCAGTCATCTGTTCTCTGGCAATCAGATTGTTTCCAGATTCTGCCTATTGTGAATAGTACTGATATGAACATAGATGTGCAGATGGTATTTCTGTTGTGCATTTTTGACCTCCCAGGATATATTCCCAAGAGTGGAATGACTGGGTCAAATGGCAGCTCATTTTCTAGTTTTTGGAGGAATGTCCATATTGTTTTCCAAAAAGTCTGTACAGGTCAACATTCCCACCAACAATGGATGAGAATTCCTTTCTCCCCCACATCGACACTAGTTGTTCTTGCTCTTTTAGATATGTGCCAGTCTCTGTGGTGTGGACCACACAACTAGCCAAAGCAATCCTTGGGGGGAAAGAAGTTGGAAGGTGTCACCTTTCCGAACTTCAAAGTTTACTACAAAGCAGTAGTAATTAAAACAGCATGGTATTGGAGTAAAAACAGACCTATGGACCTCTGGATAAAGTTGAGTATCCTGACACACATACTCAATTATATAATCATTTAACCTTTGATAAAGGAGTAAAAATAATAAAGTATAGCACGGAAAGCCTCTTCAGCAAGTGGTGCTTGGATAACTGGGAACTACATGCAAAAAATGAATTTGGACCTCAGTCTAACACCATGCACAAAAATCAGATCAAAATGGATTAAAGATCTCAATATCAGACCTGAATCCATAAAGTACATCGAAGAAAACATTGGAAAAAGCCTGGAAGCAAAGATAAACTTGGGACTACATGAAACTAAAAAGCTTCTACACCCCTAAAGAAATGGAGACCAAGCCCACAGAGTTGGAAAGAATATTCACTCAATACCCATCTGATAAGGGGTTAATATCCATGATATATCAGACACTGCTAAAACTTTACAGGAAGAAAATGGCTAACCCCATCAAAAAAATGGGGAGAATAAATGAACAGAAACTTTCAAAAGAAGAAATTCGAAAGGCCAAAAGGCATATGAAAAAATACTCATCATCACTAAACATCAGAGAGATGGATAGAGATTGCTTTAAAAAGACTCTTAGGGTATCTGACTGCCAAAAAGTTGAGTATCTGAAACCCTACAATTGATTATTTGGTTATGATAATGAAAAAGTTATTTTAGTATAATTCTCAGGATGCACAGGTGTCTTACTGCCTTTCCTGGATGCACAGATTACATAAAGACAAAAGGAAAAGGTATATTTAAAGGTAAATGCAAGTCTGGGATGATAGGGTGGAAAGCTGACAAGAGTAAAAAATGAAGACTAGAAATAATGCTCAGTTCTAGGTTGGTATTAGCACTTTCGACAATTATTAGCACATTGTTCCATTCTCTGTCTTACCTAATCTCTGACTCCCACACGTTTGTGATAATTTCCACCTTTGACAAGACCTCCTGATCCATGGTTTGCCTGACCTTTGATATTGGTATCATAATATGTACATATATATTTATGTCATGCAAATAAATGCAGTCATTCTATATTGGTCTTTTTTCCTTCTGGCTAATTTCACTCAACATGATCTTCTCTATGTCCATCCATATGTAGGCACATTTCATAACTTCATTTTTCCTAACAGCTGCATAGTATTCCATTGTGTAGATGTGCCAAAGCTTCTTTATCCAGTCATCAGTTTTCGGGCTCACTGGTTATTTCCAGATTCTGGCTATTGTAAATAGTGATGCTATGAAAATAAAAGTGCAGATGGTGTTTTCTCTGTGTGCTTTTGGCTTCCCAGGGTCTATCCCCAGGAGTGGTATGGCTGGGTCAAATAGGAGTTCGGTTTCTCATCTTTGGAGGAATGTTCCAGAAAGGCTGTACCAATTGATATTCCGAGCAACAATGGGTGAAAGTCCTCTTTTCCCGCTTCCACGCCAGCACTTGTTGTTCTTGCTCTTTTGGATATGTCCAAGTCTCTGTGGTGTAAGATGATATCTCATTGTTGTTTCGAATTGCACCTCTCTGATGATTAATGATGATGAGTATTTTTTAATATGTTTTGTGGCCATTTGTATTTCTTCCTTGTTGAAGTTTCTGCTCATTTCTTCTCCCCATTTTTTGATGGGGTTGGCTGTTTTCTTCTTGTAAAGTTCTACCAGTGCCTGATATATCCTGGAAATTAACCCCTTATCAGATGGGTATTGGGTGAATATTCTTTCCCATTCTGTGGACTGTCTTTGTATCTTTGTCACTGTTTCTTTTGCTGTGCAGAAGCTTTTTATTTTCATGTAGTCCCATTTGTTTACTTTTCTTCTAGTTGCTTTGTTAGTGGTGTTTCACCTTTGAAGTTGCCTTTAGCTTCTTCAAAGGTGGAGGATTTTTCCTATATTTTTTTCAACGTACTTTATGGATTCAGGTCTGATATTGAGATCTTTATCCATTTTGATTTGATTTTTGTGCATGGTGTTTGAGCTCCAAATTCATTTTTTTACATGCCTCTGCCAGTTTTCCCAGCACCAGTTGTTGAATAGGCTTTCCTCACTCCATTTCGGACTTTTTGCACCTTTATCAAAGATTAAATGATTATGTGTTTGAGAATGGGTGTCAGGATACTCGACTCTATTCCATAGGTCCACAGGTCTGTTTTTATTCCAATACCATGCTGTTTTAATTACTACTGCCTTGTAGTACAGTTTGAAGTTGGGAAAGGTGATGCCTCCCATCTTCTTTTTCCCAAGAATTACTTTAGCTATCCATGGGAGTTTATTGTTCCATACAAATTTCAGGAGTGTTTGGTCAATTTCTTTGAAGAATGTCATGGGTATCCTTATAGGGACTGCATTAAATCTGTACAAAGCTCTAGGGAGTATTAACATTTTGACAATGTTGATTCTCCCAATCAATGAGCAGGGAATGTGTTTCCATTTCCTCATGTCCTCTTTTATTTGTTGTAGCAGTGCCTTGTAGTTTTCTTTGTACAGGTCCTTTACACTCTTGGTTAAGCTGATTCCTAGGTATTTGATTTAATACAGGCAAAAATATACACATGACAACCTATTAATGTATGTATTGTAATCCACAATGAGTAAGGGAAAGAAGAGAGAAAGAGAGAGAGAGAAAGAAAGAGTTAACGAACCTGCCATAGAGGCAGGCTTGGGAGGGGAGGGAATCGGGGACATTGGTGGTGGGAAATGGGCATGGTGGAGGGATGGGGCTGGAACACTGTCTGACTGAAACCCAAATATGAACATCTTATGAACATGTTTGTAATTGTATATCTCACGGTGGTATAATAAAATGTTTTAAAAAATGAAGACTTGAAATAAGTAGAACCAAGAAGAAAAAAAAAGTTTATTTTGATGTCATTATGATATGCAAGAGGATAAACAGAAAGTCACCTGTCCATTGAACCTAATTGAAACATGCCGATATATATCAGACAAAATACAGCTTTGTTTATTTTATTTGGATTTTTATTTTTTTTGGCCTAGCAAAAAACAAACAAAGAAACAAAAAAGAGCTTAACTATGCTAAATGACCCTTCAGAGTGCCCTGTGTTGGACACTACTATTCATATTAAGGAAAAATGTTATCACAAAAATACTATAAAAATCATAAAAATTAAGGAGTATAAAATGATAACACAAGGAGCTACCCTCTTCAGGTTTTAGTGGGGTAAAGTTCTTCATTCAGTGATTTAAACAGATTGGACTCAACTCTCACAAAGACTTTTGCAATGTAATTTTTTCTATGTGGAAACAAACTTCATAGCTAATGCAATCTCTTCAAATGCTCAACAATTCAAAGTAAAATTATTTAATGTCTTAATTTGAATACAATGGAAGAGTACAGGGAGCATAATTTATTTAAAAGGTATATTTTAATGAATAATGTTTCCTGAAAAGAAGAAATGATGAAGCAATAATTTGCACCTCTATCTAGAATCATTAGTGTGAAAACTTAAAAAATTATCTAATAAAATCAAATTACTAGCAACATAATATCCCAAAAGGTTGAGTTTTCCAAGTTATCTATTGCAATGCAATAAAGCTAATTGGAACCCCCAAATCATCTTATATTGCTCATTATTCCTGAATGTCAGGAATCAAAAAGAAGATGACATGAATTACCCTAAACCTCTCTGTGGTATCTAGGGATTCAGCTGGGAGCACACCAATGGATGATCATGGCATAACTAAAGTGGAGGAATCTATTCCAAGATTGATTCTGTATTACTACTCTATCTACTTCTGGTGGGGAGGTTGAGGATGGATTGTCTGCCTGTAGAGATCTTGCATGCTGATCTCAAGGTATTTAGATTTCCTAGGTGCCAGTCAGGGCACTGAAGACAACTGCCTTAGAAGAAGGTGCATATCCATTGTATTTTCTTGAGAATCTTCAGCATTATTTCTTCTATATACTCCTGATCAAAACAGGCATGTGAAAAGTGGGTGTGTGCACATAAATTTGCAACTATGTTTGAAACCACTCAGTGACTGACTCTTCACAAATTTCCAACAACAAAAATTCTGGTCTTTGAGACACGAAGTGTTACATTCTCCAAAAATTCAATGTGCATTAAAATCTTCTAATCAATATGGTATAGTTTCAGAAACATGGAATTATAATCTAGATCTTAATCATGACCTTTATATGTTTCAATCAGCAGGACTTTAAAAAATTTTTTAGAACACAGGATGCTTAATTCCATATGATAATCCTGCACATTTCAGGAAAGTAAGTGTCCTTGGCCTGTGTCCATTAAATACCACTACTACCAATATAAACTGTAAACTGACTCCCTCTGCTTACTCAGTGCATTTCAAGTCTTGAAAGGACATGCTCAACTCTGAATCTACCAATCTTTCCGCTACTATCCCACTCTAGAAGATAATTATGCTAAAGGGATGGTGATAATGATAGTGAAGGGGAAGTATCAGCAACAATGAAAGAAATGGGATGATGATGATGATGATGATGATGATGATGATGATGATGATGATGACGACAATGACAGAAAATACTATTAGGGTCAAGAACTTTCATTTTCTATGGACTAGGTCTTATCCACCATTTCACTGTTCACTGACAGAAACTCTGTCATCTTTTTTTTGAGATGAAGACCCAGAGGTTTAAAATGATTAAATAACCTATTAAAATATCACAAACCAAAAAACTTGGAACTATGGGTTTATTTTTTTCCTCCTGAATAGTTTCAGATGAAGCTTTGGTGGAGGCAAAAAAAGTGATTTGGAGGCGGAGTGATAGTCCAGCAGGTAGGGTGTTTGCCTTGCATGTGGCCAGCCTGTGCCAGCCCGGGTTCGATCCCCGGCATCCCATATGGTTCCCTGAGCACCGCCAGGAGTAATTCCTGAGTGCAGAGCCAGGAGTAACCCCTGAGCATTGCCGGGTGTGGCCCAAAAAGCAAAAAAAAAAAAAAAAAAGAAGTGATTTGCTGTCTATATGTAACAAGACCAATTCCTTACAAAGAGGATTAAGGGCAGGCAATCATACAGATCACACCTCAGCTACAACAGAAAAGAGGAAACTGAAGTTCCAAAAAGAAGGGGTCTTTGTAAGAAAGCATTAGCTTGCTCTCTTGGGACAGATAAAATAGCTTCCAGACTCTGATGAATGATGGAAAGATCATTTCCTGATATCTTCTCAAATTCTAGAGAAAAAATAAATATAATCCTATCCAACAAAAGGAAGAAGGTGGAGTCTATAAACCTCAATCTGATGTAAAATTCTAGATTCTGTTATGAGAAAACAGGTCCACCTAGTCTCTGTTTCCTGGACTCAGGGATAGCTATAATTTTTTCCCACACTATTCTATAAACCAGGAATCCCTGCCTTGACGAATCTCTCTATCTCCCACTGCCCATATTTGCAAAACTGAAATAAGGGTACCTTTTATGAGATACACAGAACCCCACAGTTCTTTGTCAGTGGGAGGGCCTTTAAATGTGTGATCTGATTGAAAATAAGTTGAAACCTTTGACAAGTTTTATTTGCCTGCATGTCTATTAATGAGTTGCCTTCATTTAGTAAGGAAATATTTTCTAAGCTTTATTCTCTATGATCTTCAAAAATGGGAAAATAAAATTGTACCATAAACTGTAAAAAAGACAAGAAAGAAAAATAGCCCACTGTGCGTAAATTCAATTTTAGTCAAGTAGATTTCTTTCTTCTTAGCTTTATAAAAATAAAACAAAGCAATTTTATAATGTAAATGCTTTTTGGGCACATAACATATGCAGCTTTAACATTGCATATCTGTTTTATAAAAAGTGGGTTTATGAGAGCTTCTGAATGGTTCTTGGAAATCAATGTATTTTTAGAAATTTTATTGGGGTATTCTCTGAATTTAAAAATAGCTTGAATATCACTTGTAGCACTTCACTTGTCTTCCCGTTGTTCATCAATTTCTTGAATGGGCACCTGTAACATCTCCATATGTTCTGTTGCATGCTAGTGTAGCCCAAGGGCATCTGCTCGACAGGTATACCAAGAGCCTCAGACCATTCCTTCAGGTCATGGGAATGAGATTTATAATTGTTACTGGTTTTTGGCATATCAAATATGACACTGGTAGCTTGCCAGGCTCTGCTCAGCAAATGGTATGCTCTCAGTAGTAGGCTCTCATCTCGTGCATTTACTGATGAACCGACACAATGGGGAGAGATTGGCTTTTCTCTTGGGTGGAGTGGAGTTCTAATGAGCTGTGGAGTCCAGATGTTGAAAATGGTGGCCCTCATAGTGTGGGTGTTCCTCTGGCTTCTATGAGACTTTATTGGGATAGCGGGCCAGCGCTAGAACTTGTCTTCCATCCTGGGCGCCTCATGGTCAGCTGAGCACAGGGAGAACCCTTAGCAGCTCTGCCCCGTTTGTCTGAGTCTCTGGATCAGGCATACCTGGGCTTAAAACATTCTTTGCTGTAGGATGGGACTCTGACAAACAGGGCTTGAGATCAGCTTTTCTCTTGGGTGGAGCTCTGATGAGCTGTGGAGTCTGGATGTTGAAAATGGCGGCCCTCAAAAGGCATATGAAAAAGTGCTCTTCATCTTTAATCATCAGGGAGATGCAAATCAAAACAACAATGAGATACCATCTCACCCCACAGAGACTGGCACACATCCAAAACAGCAAGAACAACCGGTGCTGGTGTGGATGTGGGGAAAAAAGGGACTCTCATCCACTGCTGGTGGGAGTGCCGACTGGTCCAGCCCTTTTGGAAAACAATATGGGCATTCCTCAGAAAGCTAGATATTGAGCTCCCATTTGATCCAGCAATAGCACTCCTGGGAATATACCCTAGAGACCGAAAAACACATAGCAGAAACACTATCTGTACTTCTTTATTCATCTCTGCGCTATTCACTATAGCTAGAATCTGGAAACAACCTAAATGCCCAAGAACAGAGGACTGGCTAAAGAAACTGTGGTTCATCTACACTATGGAATACTATGCGGCTGTCAGAAAAGATGAAATTATGAAATTTACCTGCAAATGGATGGACATGGAGACTATCATGCTGAGTGAAATTAGTCAGAAGGAAAAGGACAGATATAGAATGACTGCATTCATTAATAGGATATAAATAGATACCAGTGTTTTACTAAATATGGGAAATGGTAATGGCAGATTAAAACTCACCACTGAATATACACAAAGAGACTTAAGTGATAAACTCTAAATATCTGCAGGGCTAGCCACAATGTGTAAAATAAGAGGGAGAGAGATGCAAAGACAGAGAGAGAGAGAGAGAGAAAGAGAGGAAACTGGGGTACCTGCTATTAAGGCGGCCTGGGGGGGGGGGGGGGGGGGGTACATTGGTGGTGGAAATGGGGCACTGGTGGAGGGATGGGTGCTGGAATAATGTATTACCAAGAACCAATTATGAACACCTTTGTAATTGTATGTTTCACGGTGGTATAATAAAAAAAATTAAAAAAAAAAAAAAAAGTTCATATTTGGGTTTTGGTCATACAGTGTTCCAGCACCCATCCAAAAAAAAAAAAAAAGAAGCAATGGTACATCTATACACTGGAGATATAAAAAATAGTATGATACTAATATCCAAGACCAGGTAAAACATGGATCAGGAGGTCTGGTCAGTGGTTGGAATCTACCGCAAGTGTGTGGGAGTCAGAGGTTAGGTAAGACAGAGAGGGGACTAATGTGCTAATAATTGTTGAAAATAGTAATAAAAGCCTAGAACTGAGCACTGAATGTATGCAAAGGGATATACATGATAACCCATAAATGTATGTATTACAAACAACAATGAGAAAGAAGAGAGAGAGAGGAGAGAGAGGTGGGGGAGAGAGAGAAAGAGAAGGAAGAGGCAAAGTGCCTGCCATAGAGGCAGGCTGGAGGAGGGGGAAGGAAATAAGGGAGTATTGGTGGGGGGAATGGGCACTGGTGGAGGGATGGGTACTGGAAGACTGTATGACTGAAACCTAATCATGAACAGTTTTGTAATTGTTTATCTCATGGTGGTATAATAAAAATTTTTTAAAAAAGAAAAAAAAAGAAAATGGCGGCCCTCATAGTGTGGGGGGTTCCTCTAAATATAACATATTTTATACCCATATAACATATTTTTATAAAAATATTATATTGCAAAAGATGAACAGATGTAAAGAAAATTCATACTCCTGTTTGCTTTTGGATCATTAGTTCTATAATAATTCTCTAATATTTCATATTTTCTTTTAATTGCATTTCTCACAGCATATATGAATATCTTATTTTAGAGTCTTCTAAGAATATCTATATATCTCAGGTGTCATTTGCCATACCCTAGATGATTAGATATTTTACTATATCATATATATTCACTATACACATATGCACACAAACACACATAAATTTTTTATCATTCATCTCTCAGTGAAAATGTAAATGTTCCTATATCCTGGCTATTGCATTTACTGAAATGAATATGGGAGTACATATATTTTTCAAATTAATGGGGTTTCTTTGTCTGTGTGTTTGGGAGTAGATGACAAGAATTGAACCGTGGCTCCTCTGGAAGCTCTATTTACCATTTTTAAGTTTTCCATAATGCTTTTCATAGAGACTGAGCAAGATGACAGTTCTACCAACAGTGAATGAAGGTACATTTTTCACCATATGCCACCAACAGTGGTTGTTTCCAGTATTTTTGATATGTGCCATGTTTACTGTCATGAGATAATCTAACATTAATGTTTATTTGCATCTCCTTGATACTATGTGGCAATAGTTTTTCATATGGCTGCTGACCAGCTGTCTTCTTTGGGGAAATGTCTATTTGTTTCCTCTACCTATTTTCTTATGGGGTTATTAATTTTTCTGTTGTTGAGCTTCATGAGTGTTTCACATCTCTTGATTATTAGCCATTATATGATGTATGTAGTACAAATATTTTCTTCTATTCAGTAATTTCTTTTTATCTGGACTGAGTTTCTTTTGTTATGCAAAAATGTTTTAGTTTGGTGCAGTCTCACTTGTTTTGTTTTTTGTTGTTGTTTTGCTAATGGGTTGATCATTGACTACACCTATTGGGTGCATATCCAAGAGGCTGCAGCTATGTTGCCTCAGTGATTTTTATGTGTTCTGGTATAATTTCAAGATCTTTAATTCACACTGAATTCAATTTTATGAATGGTATTAAATATAGATGTCATTTTATCTTTTTTTGTATGAGATTATACAGTTTTTCCAGTGCCATTATTGAAGAGGCTTTCTTTGCTCAACTTCCACCCAGAAACTTTGTCATTGATATCTGAAGTTTTATCTCTGTGCTTTCAATTGAATTCCATTGGTTTCCTTGATTCCAGTACCATGCAGTTTTGATTATTATAGCTTAATAGTATAATTAAAAGCAAGAGTATATTATGCCTCCCATGTTCTTTTTCCTCAGAATTGTGTTGTCTATTTTGGGAAGTTTTATGTTTTCACACGTATTTGAGCAGCATTTTTTCTAAGTCTGAAGAATGCCTTAAGAATCTTGACGGTACCTTCATTTTCTGCCTTCTGGCATTGTCATTCAGTGGACTACTTGACAGATCATATTCCACTTGATAAGGACAGAAATGCAACGTTCCCTTCTCTATTGTATGACCTGAAGCTTTCACTCTGTCTTAAAGAAATGTTTTATATTATCCTGATTCTCTTGTGTATTACTGCTAGGTATTCTTCATTATTGTTGTTTGATGTTGTGTCTTATAATTTTATTCTAATGTATAGCTTTATAAATATATGATTTTATTTTATATAATCATCTAATTTTTTTTAAAGAATGGGTATTTTCAAATAAAAATAACTGAGCTGCAAATTTTTCAAGGCTCACATCACTGTAGAGTGAAATCAAGGGGCCAGAATGGTAGTATAGTGTTAATTCATTTGCCTTGCACATGACTGTCCCTGTTCAGAGCCCCGAAACTTCATATGACCCTCTGAAAACTGCCAGGTGTGGTCCCTGGCCACACAGTCAGGAATGTCACTTGTATATAGAGCGAAGTGTGGCCCTTAAGCATTACTGGGCATGTCTCCCACTCCAAAGAAAAGTCAAATCTATATAACAAGACAATGATAACACATGCAAATATAATTACCATTTTAGAGTAAAAAAAATAACAAAAGGTAAAAATATGAAGTTTTCCTCAACATAGAGTATTCCACTTTTTCTTTATAATTTTAGCAATACGCTAGATGCTGAAGGGCCCATGTGTGTATCTAGCAGGCAGCATAAAACAGTGAAATAAGATCCAGGTTTGTGTACAGCCTGAGTTCGGCAAGATTCTCTGCTTCTCTGATGACGGTATTCTCACAAATAATCACTGTATCACTGTCTTCCCGTTCATCATCGATTTGCTCAAGCAGGCACCAGTAACATCTCCATATGTCCTGTCTCATGCTAATAGAGCCCAAGGGCACCTGCTTGCTCCAGGAACATAAAGAGCCTCAAACCATTCCATCAGGTCATGGGAATGAGGTCTATAATTGTTACTGGTATTTAGCATATCAAATACGGCACGGGTAGCTTGCCAGGCTCTGCCGTGCAGGTGGCATACTCTTGTAGTCACCTCTAAATCCAGCATTTATTGATGCTGTGATAGGCTGGTCTGCTGGGTGGAGTTCTGACGAGAGGGAAGTCCGGATGTGGAAAATAGAGGCCCTCATGGAGTGGGGGGGGGGTCATCTGGCTTGTTGCGAGGCTCCGCTGGGGTGGCGGGCCAGGGCTAGAACCCGCCATCCCTCCCGGGCACCTTGTGAGTGGCTGGGCACAGGGAGAGCCAGTAACAGCTCTGCCCCATGTCTGTGAGCAACTGGATAGAAATGATTATCTAATATTATTAATAAAGGTATTAAATAAATAATTTATTATTAATAAAGCTCTGAGAGCTACCATGACTAGTGACCATTAGGAGCCAAATATGTCTAGAAAGAACACGTAGATGATTTCTTCTGATCAAACCTCAATGAGTGATAGTATCATCCTCTCAACTTTACAGACGTGGAAACTTAGAATTAGTAAAGTTAGATCAAGCACTCAAGACCACAAGTGGCAGAACAAGATTGTTTCTCCATTCTATACAAAAGACATAGGCTGAGCAGAAAAGAGAGACTTCAGAATGAGGAAACTGGATGTTTAAGGGGGTATGGGGGTACTGTTTGTAAGGACAGATGTTGGGAAATTAGAAAAACAAAACAAAACTGGGAGAACACAGAACAAAGTTAATGCATCTGATTGTGTGATCATTAAATCCAAGTAGTGGCAGAAGTATAAATAGAAAGGTCCTTTGCCAGGAGTGAAATCAGTAGAATTAATCCTCCTAAGACAGAGGAGACCCAGAGAGAGAGAGAGAGAGAGAGAGAGAGAGAGAGAGAGAGAGAGAGAGAGAGAGAGAGAGAGAGAGAGAGGAGAGAGAGAGAGAGAGAGAGAGAGCTGTGGCAGGCACCAGAACTAGAAGTAAAACCTGGAGGGTGAGAAATGGTGAAAGCCTCTTGGAAGATCAGCATTTCTCAAGGAGAGCTATTCTAAGAAGGATCCACTTTCACTGGCAGTGGATTCATGTATTATTCCTGATGGGCTAAGGGGCCATATGGGTTGCCAGGGATCGAACCTGGGCTGGCTGTGTGCAAGGCAAATACAATACCTACTGTACTATCACTTTTGTCCCCCTAATCTGGTCTCTTTTATGTAATATTTATGTCATCATTCCCCTTGCCCCAGAGGGCTCTCTCTCTCTCTCTCTCTCTCTCTCTCTCTCTCTCTCTCTCTCTCCCTATTTCCCTCCCTCCCTCCCTCCCTCCCTCCCTCCCTCCCCCTGTCTCTCATTATGTTCAGATTGGATAATTTTTATTGATGCACTTTTAATTTCACTGATTCTTACCTTTGTGTCCTCCATTCAACTGTTGAAACCATCTGTTGTTTAAAAATGTTTTTGGTAGTTGTACTTTCTGGTTCTGAACCTTCCACTGGCACTCCTACATCTACCTATTTCTTTGCAGCGGTTTCTCTTTTATCATTTAGTTCAAGTGTCTAGAGCTGCTTTTTGTGGCTTGTTAATGAGAGCTACTTTTAATACTCCTGCCTCTTCATTCTGTCTCAGGTGCCATCTCAGTGTTGATCTTAATTCACCCAGTTTAAATCTTCCTGGTTCTTGGCATGAAATCAGTGACTTTTTTTAATCAGCATTTGGATATTTGTATAGTTAAACTCTAGTTCTTTTTTGTTGTTGCTGTTTGTTTTGGGGGCCATACTTCATGGTGCTCAGGACTTACTCCTGGCTCTGTGCTCAGGTAACACTCCTGGTGGTGCTTGGGAAACCATATGTGGTGCCAGGATGGAACTGGGCCCCGTACGTGTCTTAATCCCTGTGCTATCCTTATGGCCCAAACTCCAGTTCTTATTGATGACTCCTCTTTTACAGGGCTTCTACGACACACCTCTTGAGTGATAGGGATGGCTGCCACCTGGGGTGCAGCACAGATTTTCCAGCCTGACAGTGTTGATCAGGAAGGAAATCTAATTTCTGTTAGCAGAGTTAGTGTAGGGTCCCCGTTGGGTATTCTCTGATACCTCCCCAGTACGAACAGGAGGCTTCATTCTTCTTGAATTTGCCTTCGGTTTGTACTGGCACATACTTGTTCATTACATGGATATTTAGTTATTAGAAGTTCATTTTGTTTGTTTTATGGGATTTCCCATTTAGGGGCCTGGGTACCTCTCCTCCTAATTCTTAGCCTGATGGTGTGGATCTGGTAGTTTCCTGCTGGGCTTACTAATGCTAGGAGGGCTATTATAGGAACCAGTGGTCATGGGGTCAAAATTCAGAGCCTCACACAAACTAAACATGTCTGTATCTCTTGGAGTCAGTATCACCAGCCCTCCATTTGACTAGAATTTTAAACCCAATTCTATTTTTTTTCTTTTCTATTCCATTTGCTTATTTTTTTCTCCTGTCTTCTGAAAGTGGATCCTCACAAATAAAATGATAAGAAATTATGAGGCTGCTAAATTATGCATTTGGTGGTTTTTTTTTCTTTTTTTTTTTTAAGATTAAATTGTATAAGTTAAAAACATAGCGTGAGATCCTGGAACACTGCAGTGGCTACAGAATTGTTTCCTTTCCTTTTTTAAAGAAGCAATTGCAAAAGCCAAAACAGATTATGTCTCTACCTTCTAAATTCTCGCAATCCAGTGGAAGTGCCAAGGCCAGCAATCCCAGTTCTTTTGGGAAGTATTTTCAGTAATAAAATGTGGAGTCATTTGCACAACTTTTAAACTGCTTTAAAAACCACTGGCTGGAAAACCTTGCTGGATGTTTTTTGTATGCAGGGTGCTTCTCTGCTTGCTCTTCCAAAATAGAAAATAAATTGAAGACACAGTACCTGACCTTAAGGAGCTTGAAAAGCATACAAGGTGGAGAGCATTGGAAAAAATGCTCATGTAATTTATAAATTGAACCTGAATATCTGGGCAGGGTGGGGTTGTGCGGGTGAAGGTAGATGTGGTTGGTTCACAGAGAACAGAGTAAGACAGGTTTTGGTAAAACTTTCCCTGGTCAAATGAAATTTGTGTCAGATCTGGAAAACAGTGCGATTTTGATAAAACCAAAGAAAAACTGTTAGAGAAATTTATTATGCTGCCTTTCAGCAAAACTAGGCAGTATTAAGCTTTAAATTTGCATACCATTAAACTCTAAAATTTCAACTTATAAATATGTCATATAGAAGGAACCCTACAATCATACTAGTAAAATTATAAAGTGGTGCAGCCTCTTTGGAAGATGATTTGGCAGCTTCTCCAAATATTGAATGTCTAGTTAGCATATAACCTAGCCATTCCACTCCATGAACATACTTACACAAGAGAATTGAAAACCTTTAACCACATCAAAACTTGCATAAAATGTCTATGACAACATTGTTTATTAAAGCCCCAAACCAGAATATGCAAATGATTTTATCAGCTAATGGATAAACCATGTGTGCTATATTCATGCGATATAATTTTTCTTGATTACAGAAAGGAATGAGGTATTATAGTTGTACTAAGTAAAGATGTTAATCCTAGAAAAAAACACATGTGGTGATTGCATCCATACAGAATATCTAGGATGGATAATTCATAGAAGACAGAAAGTAGATTAGTAGTTATTAGGGAATGTCAGAGCAGTTCTGAATAGTTAATGCTAATAGAGAGTTTCATTAGGGGACAATGAAATAATTTGAAATTTTATAGGGTAATTGTTGGATAACTGGGAATATACTCAAAAACTAAAAATTATCTATAAGGGCAAATTTTATGGCATTTAAGTTAAATTATATCTAATAATGATGCTAAAGATAAAGAAAAAATGCACAAAGACAAAATATGGACCTTTTATAATATTGAATGATTAAAAACATACTAGACATTAATCATAAATAAACTAAGAAAATGATCAAGCCATGGAATGGGATCTTTGGCATCCATTAAAAACATTTGTTTACTCAGATGACGCAAATTGCTCTGGCCTTAATGCTGGAAACACCTCCTGTCGTACAGACCTTGTTTCTTTCTGAGCATTTCTCAGCTGTGTCTAGTCCTGTACCAAGTGGACTAGAAACAACTTTTGTTTTTGTTTGCTTGTTTGGGGCTATATTCATAGATGCTCAGGGTATACTGATTCTAGAGCTCGGGGATCATTCTTGGCAGGGCTAGGAGGACCATATGGGCTGCCAAGAATTAAAACCGGGCTTTCTGTTTGCTTTGCTCTGGATTTATCCTTGTGCTTTCTTGAGTATGTTTCTTCAGCGGGCAATGCTCTATTATCATTATTCCTGTCTGTGGGAGAAAAGCCATATATGCAGCATTGTCCTAAAAATTAAAACAGTACCTTCTTCTTGATTCCCCAGAATATAATGTGGTGCATTCATTTGTTGGAGCTGTCATAACAAATTGCCACAGAGAGGGACTGGATGGCATCTTAACTAACAAAATATATACCGGCTCAGTGCTAGACATTGGAAAATTGGCTGGGGCTGGGAATCTGCTTGGTTTTCTTGGAGGCCCCTTTCTTGGATTTACAGAGATGGAAAATACACATCTTTTTTCTGTGTATTTTACACAATATTTTTCTCTGCATGTTTCTGTGTCTTCAGATAAGGACACTACTCTTATTGGATTAGGGCCCAAACTAATGACCTCATCTTACCTGAAGGCCTTGGTTTGATCCCTGGGTACAAATGTTCCCTTGTGCATGGCAGAAAGAAACCCAAACGAAACTAGTGTACCACTAGCTATGGCCTCCAATCAAACACAATTTAAGAAATAAAGGCCTTGTTTCCAAATGAAGTTACATTTGATCAAGGATTTTAAGGTGCAAAATTTTAGGAGCATGTAAGTCATAAGTGGATACAAAAATCACTTGTATCACTTGTCTTCCCGTTGTTCATTGATTTGCTCGAGCAGGCACCAGTAACTGGAAGAGAGATATGCCAGGCCCACAGCTCCATCGGCAATCCCAGAAGAGATCCAGACCCAACCACTCCAGACCCACAGCTGCGCTGCTAGGCCCCACATGGAAGCAACCCATGGATATGACCTTTGGTGGTTGGTAAGGGGCTCAGCCAGCCCCTGGCCAAGTCCAACATTGCTCCAAGGGTTCGCTCACACTTGCAGGGGAGGGGCCATGCTAATAAAAAATTATTACTATTTAAACATAAGTTTTTTAAGTTTAGGAGAAAAGGGGCAAAAGATTTTACATATGATAAGCTGTTCTTAGTGCTCTGGGTCAGTAAATTATTGGTGTTTTTAAGTACTTTAAGCCTTTAACTCCTGTTTTCATGGAGGGAGGTACCTACAATGCTTTTCCTCCCAAATTCCAAGAGTAATGAAATCCACCTCCAGCCCCCAGCTATATGTGCACAACTTTACAGTATTGAATTCTCTGAAGATAACTCAGAAGATAGTTTCTCTTCCCCTAAACCCCCAAGGGCAGGCTGCCCCCAGGACATTTTCCCCCTAATTGGCTACTTGATGCATACAATAGAATTAAGTGGATAAATTCTTTGTTCAGCTTTATCCAGAACCTTCTGTAGGTATTTCTTATCAAAGTTTCAACAATCTTGTCTCCCCAATGAATCTGTACTAGCCCAAAATATGTTTGAAATCACATGAAAGAAATAACAAACAATCATAAGCCACAACCAAATCAGATGAGCTTTCAAGGGGAATGCCTGGGTTTTGGACAGCAGTGGTTCTCAGTTGTTCTTTGTTGGCCTATCTCCAAAGAGAAAATAGCTAAACAGAACGAGGGCCTGTTTGAAGGTTTATTTTAAGGAGTGAGAGAGGGGGAGTTTGAACTTGTTTGAAGGCAGGGGGCAACCTTGAAACATCTTACTCACTGATTTCAGGAGGAGTTCTTATTTCTAAAGTGAAATCTGGGTTCAGTATGGAAAAAAATGGCGAGGAAGAATATTAATGAATCTCTGGAGTATTCTGGACTGAGGGGCAGTGTATTTTCCCATTAACATGATCTTTAATAGCTGAGGAGTGTGTGAGGCTCAGAGAGCCCTGAGTACCAATTGCTTAGGAAACTAATTGCAAAAGAGATTTGACCTTTTGCCTTAAATCATTTTGGATTCCCAGGAAATAATTACCAGCATGCACTGGTCTTTGGCTTCTTTCATTTCTGACCCCATTTGGAGAGCTCCATCTCAGAACGTCTTTATTTTAGTGATGCCCCTTGCTAATAGTGAGGGGCCCTAGGCTGAGATAACTAATAGAAATCACCCCCCCCTGCAAGAAGTGACTATAGAATGGACTGAGGTCATTAATATAATAACCCAAACAGATGGTTATATATAAAATACCTACTGTGAGTCTATAGAAATACTAAGATAACCACTACATTCTGGGGTTCTTACTACCCTGGTTTTCATGATTGATTGAACCAGATTAGGAAAGCTGGCAACTATGTATGGGGTCTGTAGAAATATAGACAATAAGGTCAGAAGAACCTGGCTGTGTATCTGGCTATGCTTATAATCTGAGTGGGAATAAATTCAGCCTCAATAAGCTCCTTTTCCTGTCTTGCTTAATTTTTTAATATGCATCATTAGACTATATAATTCTCTAGCAATCTTCAGTGTTTCTTTAAAATAATATTTAAACAGCATTAGTGAGATACAATTCATATAACATACAGTGTGCCCATGTAAAGTCTATGGTTCAATGGTGCTGAATATATTTATAGTATAGTCTTGCCATCACCACTATCAATATGGTATCGGCCACTTATGGTCACTTGGTGGATACAATGAAATAACTTATACAAGCATTAGATACTGCATGAGATGTTTTATAGCTATTTTTTTTTGCGAGTGGCTATAGCTCTTACCAGCTGAAGTTGGTACAAGGACTATTATTTTATGAGCATTAAGACAGTTCTTGCAGGAGTGGGGTCATATAGTCAAATGCAAGGATGAAGGAGCACAGAGACTCAGAGCCTGTGTGTCCTTACCAGATGGAGTGACAGACTGTCCTTTTTCACAGCTAGTAGATTATTTTCTAGCTGCACTGTCAAGCCAACTAAAATGGTTTGACAGGAGTCATTTGGGACCGATTTGGGTGGGTTAAATTCAAAACAGTTCATCATTAGGCCTGGTGGTTCCACACCAACATGTTAACAAACAAACAACAGCGCACTTCTGAGATAAACAAGAGTTACATAAAAGTGAGCTCCTCTAAGCCCCATAGCTAGAGCCAAGGAGAGGCAGACAACCCTCTGGACACTTGTCATTTGTTAAAGCTCTAAACTGACCCTTGGAAGATTGTGGCTAAGCACAGTTATGCTATTTCACACCAAATGGATGACTCTGTTATGTTCAGACCATTGACATTGAGAGAGATTATTGTCATGGGATTTTGTGCCATCTTTCTGTATAGGTTGGTTATTCTTTTGGGTTTTGTCTCATCTTAGAGTAGATCTTTCAGTCCTTTTTTTAAGGTTGTTTTTGAGTTTACAAAGTTCCTAAGCTGTTGTTTATCCAAGAAGTTGTATATCTGTCCTTCAAATATGAGTGAGAGTTTGGCCTGATAAAGAATTCTTGCTGAGGCATTCATTTCATTGAGTTATTTTTTACTATATCCCACCACTGCCTTTGGGCTTGGAGGGTCTCTTCTGAGAAGTCTGCTGAAAGGCGAATGGATGCTCCTTTATATACAATTTCCTTCTTTGATCTTGTTGCCTGAAGAATTATGTCTCTGTCTATGGCATCCATTACTTTGAGTAGGATGTGTCTGGGGTCTTTCTATTGGGGTCTCTTCTTGCTGGTACGTGTCGGGCTTCTTGGATCTGGATGCCTTCATCCTTTAACTCAGGGAACTTTTCAGCCAAAATGTTTTTAACTGTTTTAGTACTTTCCTGTCCCCCTGGGATTCCGATGATTCTTATGTTGTTCCACCTGGCTTCATCCCATTGTTCTCTGTTCCGTTGCTGATCGATTTTCCAGTCTTTTTCCATCTTATGTAGTTCTCTGAGTGCTTTTTGCAGCTCACTGATTCTCGCTTCTGCTGCTGTCATCCTACTGTTGAGAGCCACTATTGTGTTTTTCATTTCATCTACTGAGTTTTTAAGCAATGATATTTCTATTTACATGGTTCTCATTTCTGCTCTCATTTCCTCCTGTAATTTACTGTCTGCCCTTTCAACTGCTTCGTTTATGTTCTCCTGTATTTTGTTGGACATCTGCTCCATTTTTTCGTTGAGCTCCTTAAACATCCTACCAATTTCTTCTCTAAATTCCTTTTCAGAGAGATAATGCACATCTGCATTCTTTTTTGAGTCTTCAGGGTTGATTCCTTCATCTGTTCTTCGAATTGGGGATCTTGCGTTGTTGCCACATGGTGTTGCGGTGTTCAGGGATAGATTCCTCTAGCATACTGTTTCTTTTTTCTTGAGGATATTACCTTCCCTTGGTGTTGAATTTTCTAGGTTTTGCATTAATAAGTGGCTGCATGAGCGGCTGCCTGCCTGGCCAGCCGCACCCCAGGAGAATACCTGAGGCAGAGACAGGCCGGTGTGAGAGTTCAAAATGTCCGTTTACTTTTGCTTCCGCTCGAACTTCTGGGGGTTGTAGTTCTACCTTCTGCCGAGGCCTGGGGCTCTACCAAGACCCCAGGTGCCCGCCCCACCAGCCGCACCCCCCAGGGAGAATACCTCTGTTCTAGTTCTGTGCCTTCTTTTGTCACATCTAACCTTCATCAGTATGTACATATTTCAAATCTCTTCATCTTTCTCCATGGTCCATTTTGGACCTAAAATGTCTGGAAATACTCTTCATAATTCAGCAACAATGTTATTGACTAGGATATTACTAAGGCTTCTCTGCAAAGAAACCTGTGGCACAACTTCCTCTAAGGAGAAAGGCCGCCAGGACAGGTGGGCAGACCTCTGTTATGTTATTGTAGTCCTGTTGGAGGAAAGTTGGAGGACTCTGTACTCTTCGAATTTCAGCAGAAACATGACATTATCTTTAGAGTGTTTGTATGTGTCTCAATCAGCACAAACACTGTTCTTGTGTTTTTTTTACCCTGTGTCAAAGAACATAGTCATAATCCAGGATAGTTATTCTCTTCTGAATGGCAAACAAGCTTTTGCAACCATGGTTTCTACATGCACTCATGTAGCTAATGATGTTGTTATTTTTTCTTAATCACTTTCATGTTCATAATTACTTTCATTTTTTTCTTTCTTTTTTTCTTTTTGGGTCACACAGGGTGATGCTCAGGGGTTACTCCTTGCTCTACACTCAGGAATTACTCCTGGTGGTGCTCAGGGAACCATATGGATGCCGAGGATTGAACCTGGGTCAGCCACCAGCAAGGAAAATGCCCTAATCGCTGTGCTATCACTCCAGCCCATTACTTTCATTTTTTTCAATATAGAAATTGGTCATATGCTTTAATAAAATTAAGCAGTGATGATAGCTTAATGCTAATCTTCAACAATATAGTATTTGGGGGGGAGAGGCCATACCAGCAGTGCTAGAGCTTAATCCTGGCTTTGCATCAAGGAGTATTCTGGTGAGTCATGGGACCATATGGGATGCCAGGGATCAAACCCATGTAACCTTGTGCAAGGTAAGCAACTTACCTGCTGTACTAACTCTGTGGCTCCCAAAATAGCAATATGCATTTTTATTTTTCTCAAAAAATCATCTAGGAAGCTGGTTCACATAGTATTGCTTTCTGTGTATAATTAGAGAATGGGAACCTGAAATCTAAAAAATGAATTTAAGCTAGAATTTGTTCTCCTTCTCCCTCTCTCCCTATATCTTCCCTTTTCATCTCTCTCTCTCTCTCTCTCTCTCTCTCTCTCTCTCTGTCTTTCCCCTCCCATTCTTTATGAATGAAGTTGGGATTCTTTATGCAAAATGAAGGCAATTTATGTCCCTACATTCCATTTTCCAGAAGGCATTGGAGTTGACATGACTAACCAAATGGGTTCAGGTATTGTTATTGGCACTTGGTGGGTAGAGGGTAGAGAAGCTGCTAAACATAATGCAGTATACCAGGCAGCAATAACAGCCTCTGCAACAGTGAATTCCTGGACTCTTTAATGGTTACATTTCTTAGGGTTTGACTGAATTGTTCCATCTCATTGGAAATCATTCTGACGGCGACGTGGACCAGTGAACATAATTGTCTTATAATAAGCAATATTATATTAAGCAATATGGGTTAGTGATCAGAGTATATATCTTGAAATGGAACAGCCTAAACCTGGGTTCAAGGGCAGCAGAGATGCAAAACATGATTCTAATAGTATTTGTGCAAAATAAATAACAGCATAAAGGAAATTAGGGGTGGGAAGATAGAGGGACAAAGAGAGCTTAGGAACTACCTTGTGCCTGGAACTTCTTGTGCCCTTGGCCTCCCATGTATTGCTAAACAAGGATGTCCATGCAGCCCAGATGGGCATGCACAAGGAACCAGTCTTCAAACAGAAACAGTCTCCAGGAGTGTCCAGGTGTAGAGTAAACAGTACAATTTCAGCACCACCACAATTTCACCACCACCATTTCCTCCAGGCAGTTGCAGGAATGGGTGTTGTTGGGGTCCTTCCCATTCCCAAAGATGCAGGGATAGATGATGACTCAGTTGGCTAAGAATGAGATATCTAAGAGGTCCTCAAAGTACCAAACACACCAACAATAGAGTAGCAGGGCTTTGGTTCTCCCTCAAGGATCCTACTGCAGCTAAAAATATTACTTCCTCAGTAATATAATAACACTTCCACTAATTTTATCTCTTTGTAAGGTTGACATGCTGAGACTTGGAGATTCACTTCCCAGCTCCTGGGATCTCAGAGCTCTTTCTGGACTCTAGTGGTGACATTTTCTTTTATGTAACACTGTACCAGGGATTATAGACTCTTTTACTGAATTCAGCTTTACAGGATCCTGGAATGTTCCATTTATGGCAAAGGAGGGGCATGTCATGGGTGGTGGAGAGAAAGAGGGCATTATGGATTCATATTTCATGAGTAGCCATTGGGCTACACTGGCATGTGATAGGGTCAAATGGAAATGTTACAGGCGCCCACTCGAGCAAATCAATGAATAACGGAATGTCAAGTGATAAAGTGATCAAGTGATTTCATGAGTTAATAGTTCCCTTAATCGTGACTGAGCATATGCTGAGTCCACCGCACCTTTCTCATTTTGTTGACTGCTCTGGCAAACTTGTGTCAGGAGACCTTGTTGCCATAGGTTTTTTGGCAAATAAAGAAAGCAATGCTCAGAAAGATCCCAGGACTAGGGAAATAGAGGATTAGGGGCTTGAACTCAGATCTCTGGTTGCTAGCACACTTGGCCTCTATTACTCAACTGTTCTTCAAATGTACGAAAGTGTAGGTGCCATAGTGATCTGGCAGTCTCACAGGGCATAGATACAAAAAAATTGGAATTTCAAACAGATATCTTCAGTTCCATGTCCATTGATTCATAATCACCTGTCATGGAAACAGCCCAAGTATCTTTTAACAATTTAAGGGGTAAATAAAGTGTAACATGCACATATAATAAAGTATTATTCAGCCTTAAAAAAAGTACCCCCCCCAAAAAAAGTCCCATCATTTGAGACATCAATAAACCTGAAGACATTATGCTAATTTGAATTAGCCAACCAGAGAAGGACAATTGCATAATTCCAAGTACATGAAGTATCTAAAATAATCAGGAATTGCAATACAATAGTGCTTACCACGGGCCAGGGAAAAGAGAAATGAGAAGCTGTATTAAATGGAAATAAAGTTCTACAGGCAAGCTAAGTAACGTACCTGATATACAAGTAAGATATCTGATATACAAGTAGAGATATCTGATATACAGAGCCTATACTTACCAACATGGTACTGTACACTTCAAATTTGGTTCAAGGGGGTTCAATCTCATGTTAATTGTGCTTATCACAAAAACAAGATAAGACCACCAAACAAAAGGACACAGGAAACTTTGTAAATAAACTTTAAATATTATTTATTTCTTTGAGTGTGGTGATGATATGAATGCTTGCATATGTTCCAACTCACCAAATTGTATGCATAAAATAGGCACAGCATAGATATACATATATAAAGCTTTATTAAGGTATATAATTATATACCTTAATATATAGCTGAAATATCAGCTCCAAACCCTGGCTGCCTTTTTCATCCTTCTCCAACCACAGGAATGTCTTCTAGTGGGTCAGACAAGTCCACATTTTCTCTTTTAGAGTACAGTGCTGAAGGTAACTCTGAAGTACAGATCCTATTTTGAAAACAGAATCTTATTTATAATAACAACAGTAACAAATAATCACATCAAGCTGTTCATGTATACCTACTGTGGTTCTTCTCCTATTCCTTAACTCTCTGAAGTCGTTAATCTGTATGTATGGAGAGTGAGGATGGGCCTGGCCTTCAGATGAGAAAAGGAGCTAGATAAGTGGGGGGGGGGAGGGAGGGGGATGGAGAAGAAATCTCTAAACAAGGAAAAGAATTAAAGTGGGCTCAAAGGAAATGGTTTCCTGCAAAAAATCAGGAAATAGAAGTCTTACTTTTCTCAACACTTAATCTTTTCAAAATGGCCCAGCTTTTGAAAAGCCGGTTATTTGTTTGTGCTTTCTTACCTGTCTGCCTCTATTCTCTGCCTTCAAAATGTGCCAAATCTCCTTACTTGCAGATAAGAATTCTGGGCTTTTACAGAAAGCAGCTGCACGAGAGCCTGGGAATTGCTTGCACACATCATTTTCTTAATTTGACTCTGCCCTGTTTGCTGACCTGTTGCTACATGAAGTATCATCTTAATGATGCTTTCCAGAAAGTGTGGACAGAGCCTGTGTTTTCTTTTGGCCAGAACTAGATTCTCCCTGAAGATATGCCATACTCCTACTCTGAGCTCTTATTTTAAATAGTAAAGAAGGAAATGAATCCAGAGATTGTAAACTGTCCAACCAACAGGAGAATTACACAGATAAACAGATAATACTTCAGTTTTCTGCTGCCAGCTCTGAAAGATGGCTAATAGATATAAAAAATCACAAAAACCATGTGCAGTAAAAAGACAGACTTGAAGAGTTGTCTAAGGTTTTCTTAGGGGAAAGTAGAGCCAAGGCAAAAAGGTACTACAATGAGAAATACCTTCCAATTTATATTTCACCGAAAGAGAGAAAGGAAAACATAGCATGAACATGCTTTGTTTTTATGGGAAAAAAAAAAACAGTTATTTACTGAGTATCCTCTTGTGCTAACTAAAACTCTGACAGTGAAGTAAATAAAGATCCTACTCTCCAGGGGTGGTGGGATGAAAAAACAATATTAGAAATTAAAGCATACTATTTCCAGAGATAATTAAAGCTAAGAGGGAGGAAAACAAAATATTAGCCCACAAACATACTAACCTGTATTTCACAGAGACCAGGTACAACTGAGGTGCCACGCCAATTTGAATTTAGACCTATTGCTAGTGTAAGACCCTGTCATTTATTTACTTTTTATTTATAATAGAATTAACATCCATTGTCTTTTGAGGTTTAATTTTTGGGGCCCAATCTAGCAGTGATCAGGGCTTACTCCTGACTTTGAATTCAGGGATCACTCATGGAGGGTCTAGGTCGATGTGGTGCTGGGGATCGAATTCAGGTCTTCTGCACACACAGCAAATGCCCTATCAGCTGTACTATTGCTCTGACCCTAACAGTCAAGGTCTGATGTATTATACCTCATTACCACCAGAGTACCCAATACTTTTGTTCTTTCTCCTCTGACTGTTTTTACACGATACCCTCAAGGTCCATGTAAGTTTCAGTCAACTTCAAGGTTTTATCTCTTCTTACAGTTATATTGTATTCCATTTTGTTATGTGTATATATTATGTGTATGAGTATTGCCAGAGTTTCTTTTGCCCATCTGTCATTGGATATTGGTTATATTGGTTGTTTCCATATTTTGGCTACTCTATATGAATAAAGTGTTATATTTAGTGATATATTTATATTATTGGTTATATTGGTTGTTTCTTTATTCTTGCTACTATATATGAATTTTATATATGTGTGTGTATATATATGTATATGTGTATATATATATATAAAGTGTTATAATAGACACTGGTATACAGTGTTTTTTTATTTCCTATTTCTGTGTTTTGGGGATAGACATCAAGAAGCGGCAGTGGCATCACTCCCTCTTACAGTTCACATTGTTTTCTACAATGGCTACCTGCAATTTCCAATGCCCATATCCAGCCTCTTTGATATATAGGCTCCCCAACCACATATTTTCTGCACTAGAGCTGTCCAGGGTAGAACATTTCTTTCCTCTTAAGATCACCAAACAAATAAACCCCAAACCAAGCACACAAATAGGCAGAGCAGCATAACAATCCCCCAAAACAAGGCATTTGCATGGATTTTCTATGAGCTGAAGTGACAGTAAAGATTACATGACAGCAGCACATGATGAACAAATCCCAAATTGAACATCAGACAGCTAAAAGTCACAGCCTCCAGGGGCCTCCTGCCACATTATTCAGAAATGCTCTTCTCTGTGTCTGCAGCCCACCTCCCCATTAGCACACACATGGCTGCATTTCTGTTTTCCCTCTCAGTCTATTTGTAATTCTTTCTCCTTTGACCCCTTTTCGAAATCAGCTTCTTCTACCTTTCATTGGAGTCAGTTCACCTTTCCCTTTCCACAGCACCAGCTCTTACCTGAAGGGGTAAAAAGGGGCTCTGCTGCCTGGTGGGATTCTAAGCAGGCTGCGCCCTTCAACCCAAGCAGAAGATCCATGCTTCTGCCTTTATCTTTTCCTTAGTCTCTGGGAGGAACTGGAAGCCCAGTGATTTACTCAAACACAGGCAGACACATGAAACACCTTCATTTAGAACAAAGATGCTGCTATGTATGTTTGGAACTGCTCATAGCTCTTCTTTGCCTATGTAGCTTTCTGAAGGAAACCAGGCAAGAAGAAAGCCATAGATACCTGGTTAAGAGCTGTGTGGAATCAGGAATTCCTTATCGTACACTTATATGTTTGCTAAGAGTAAATCTTATATTGGTTTTTTTATTATTATCACAATAAAAAACAAATAAATAAGGGAAATAGCCTGTTCTATGAAATGGCTTTAAAAGGTCTGAAGCTGTTGCTAGGGTAACTGAATTTATCTCTATGAGTGTTTAAGACAGGGTTTGCCGGAGGAGGAAATGAACTTTCTAATCTCACTCTCTGGGAGGGCAAGAGCAGGGGACTATGTAATCATGCATGCACTGAGCTGGATGGGATGGCGATTCCTCAGGCCATCTCTCCTTACAGAGGGCGCATCATTTATGCCTGATCACAAAAACACTAGTGCACACGAGGCAAGGAAAACCAGGGTTCCATGACCATGGACAATCGAATCACACTTCCTGGCTTAGTAGAGTCAATCTATGTTCACTGTTCAACTACAAAAATGGCCACTAAACAGTGGGAGAATCACTAGAAACCATCTTCAATGTGACCTGGTAGGAGATACAATAACCTCTTGGGTGTAGTTTTCTTTTAGCTCCCTGAAAAATTTCAGGCACTCTGCCTCTGCAAACAGCTCCCTTTTCCTGGACTATTTTCCCTTCAAATTTCTGCCAGCCTGGCTTATTCTCTTCATTCAGGTCTCTTCATCAGAAAAAATCATCTCTGGACACTTCATTAAAGAAACAAACTGTGCCTACACCTCACTGTAGCTCTACCTATATTGCGTTGATTCACCTCATTGTGCATTACACTTTGCCCAAGTGTCTCTTCATGGGCCCACTAAGTCATTTAGTCATTTCACAAGGCTTTTCTTAGAAATATATGTGCAGTGAACACTATTCTGGGTTCTATATTTTCAGAAGGGAGCACAATTGGCCAAAGTATGCTCCACTTCCCTAGTGGAGCTGATAGTCTAATGGAAGGTAGCCAACAGAAAACAAAGGAGAGGAGAGGGAAGTGCATGGAGGAACTAAAAGAGGAAAGAATAGGTGTACTAGTGTGGGATGCAGACATGACTAGTTGGTGATTAGGGCGAGGAAGAATATTTCATACTGAGAAAGATAAGTGCAAAGTCCCTGAGCCAGGCGCTTGTGGGAGGTGATGGGTAGAAAATCCAGAATATCTGGAGCAGGATGAGCAAGTGGTGAGGGGGTTGTGTCTGATAAACTGGGAAGCAGAGGGTGTGTGTAGATGACAGAGGGAAAAGCAAGGCTTTGGAGATACTGACTTTTATACTGAGTGTGATGGGGTCATTGGAGCATATGAAATAGTGATGACTTGGTTTGTGCTTTTAGAGGTCCCTTCCATCTGTGTATTGAGAAGAGGTGCAGGAAGACAAGGACAGAATGTTTAAGAAGCTCTGGCTTTACCCAAATCAGAAAATATGGGGTCTCAGTTCTCCCACCATATTGTCTTTGGCCCTTGCTGCTACCTTATAGTGGCTTATATACTTATATAGTACCTTATATTTAAATCTCACATGTAAGAGAAATATTCTATATTGATCCCTTTCCTTCTGATGAACTTAAGGGAGGGGCTTGGGATCCTTAGGGAAGGGAGGTGTGTACACTGGTGATGGGGTTTGGTATTGTGTACATGGGAAACTATTTTAACAATATTTCATGTCACAGAGCCTCTATCAATAAAGATTTAAAAAATTAGAAAAGAATAGACTCACTCTTAAACACACACAGTCATTTGTGCTAAGTGAATTGTATTAATATCTGTTCACTTTCAGATGAATTGTATTAATATCTGTTTCTTTCCTTACTTAACAATATGTCACTTATATCTTTCCATTCATAAACATGGAGCTATATTACAATATTTATGTGTTCATATGATTCACTTGAATGGACGTACCATAATTTATCTAGCATGTCTTAAATAAAGCACTAGGGTAATTGTATATTTTTCATTGTGTGAATCTAAAAAGGAACTTTCTTTGGCACTGGGCACATGCTTGTATAAGTATTTCTTTGAGAAAGAGTTCCAGAAATAGAATAGTAGGACAAACTCCATAAATAGTTCAAATCTTTTGATCCATGTTGTCAAATTCCTGTAAGAATGAAAATATCTGGCACATTCCCACCAGCTATATGCCTATTTCTTTACTCTCTCCACCTGCTTTTAAAAAAATTTTTTCCCTTCTTTTCTTTTATTTGAACACCGTGATTTACAAAGTACAAAGCTTTTCACAATACAGTTGTTAGAAAGACTCATGGTTAAGCACCAATTCCACCACAGTGTGCCCCCTCCCCACCAGAGACCTGCATTTACCACCCACCCCCCCATCCCAACCCCTTGCCTGCTCCCTTACCCAGCATCAATTATGTTGGTTATTTCAGTCA
Organism: Cryptotis parvus; assembly: GCA_021461705.1. NCBI lineage: Eukaryota > Metazoa > Chordata > Mammalia > Eulipotyphla > Soricidae > Cryptotis > Cryptotis parvus. The sequence goes on from JAJIBD010023934.1 coordinate 106,924, forward strand.
ATATAAGGGAATGGTATTGACAAAGTCATGGCATTTTTCTGGGTTATTGTGTGAGAGACTGGTCTATTCTGTTCTTGGATTCACTTTCTGGGTTTCCAGAGCACAGTGGTTTTCTACTGCCAACCCCAGACTCACCACCACTGCACCTACGGACAACACCTATTTCACATTTATCTCAACCTCTGTTTGAGCTTGTCCTATGTATACACTGAATAATCTATTCTATAAAGCTAGTTGGGGCCACTTCTCTAAATTCAGTTAATGAATATGGTCTTAGATAAAAGTCATTGGAGATTCTTAAATCTCCATTGTGTCTAGAGCCCACTGTATAGGAAATTTTTGATATGTTCCCACAGACAACACATCGTGTCCACACACTTGTGTTTCTATGAAATGTGATGGAATATGCGCCACAGGGTAGGGCTGTGTAAAGCTTGTAGTCTGGACCTTGAGAATTGTTGTGGTTGTGGTGCTTGAGGTTTTCCAGCCTTGGAGAGTCTGTTGGATGGGAAGGCAAGGACCAGAACCTGCCCCTCTTCCAGGATGCCCCCATCAGCTTAGCACAGGGTGGACAGGCAGAAGCTCCACCCCTGTACCTGTGTACCTGGATTCTGGCCGACAGTGCCAGCAGTAGTCTGGCAGGCCCACCAGTCCTTTGTGGAAGGAACCAAGGTGGAGTAAATTATTACTGGCCTGCTATAGTGGCGACTTGAGAGGTGATTGGAAAATAGAGACAATGGTGGAGGGAAGGTAACTATGGTAGTGGGACTGATGTTGTAATAGTGAGTGCATATAACAAATAATCATGAAAAATTTGTAAACCACAGTGTTTAAATAAAGTGAAAAAAAGAAAATATTAGTTTCATGGATCTAATTATGTTTTAACTCAAGTAATACTATTGAAAGCTTGAGCACTAGGTAGAATGCCTTTCCCAGGTTCTTTGGTTTCAAAGTCTTTGTGTTGATTTCATCACTGATTTCAGAATCTCAAGACATACATGAAAGAGATCGAGGCCTTTTCTTGAGGGAAATCAATAAAAACAGAGCAGGGATCACAGAGGCGTTCTAAAGATACATAGTACATTACGCATACAGGGTGGAGTACAATCACAGTCATCCAAGAGAGAAAAGGAAAAATAGCATCATGGAAACATCATGTTACAAGTAAACAACAACAAAAAGTGTTTCTTTTGTAATGTGCTCAATGACCCTGTTGTGAACCTAAGTAATCAGAAAAGGTCCTGAAACTGAATTAAGACAATATTTGTCTGATTCCTCTGCATAAATATTGACTATGAAACATTCCTTATTACAGGAGTCCTGGTACTCAACTCACAGACGCGTGACAATATTGATATTACTCATGATTACAATCTGACCATCTGTTTGACTTCTATTATTTCTATCATATGAAGAAGAGACATGTTTTTCTAAGATGTTGGTTGGGCCAAAATAACATCAATTTCAGAGAGTTCTTAATTACCTCCTACTCTCAAGTTGCATTGGTCTTAACTCACTTCCAGGAAGGCTAGATTCCATAGTTAAGTGGTCTCTATGTTAGTTATCATGTTGTTGATCTAGCTTAATATATTTAGAAGAGAAGACGGATAGGTATAGAAGTTTCTGTCAAGTTGGTCAGACTCTGTCAGACTTTCTAGGAGGGGAGAGGAAGTTCTCCTGTGCCTTTATGGAATGCTGGCTGATTCAGTTGGACTCTAGGAAGACTCATAATATCAGATTTATTGATGGGACAAGAAAGGTACATTCAGGCAGATCCCCAAGTTCCTCCCTGGATGTGACAGTTTGTGAAAATTAATTGCAAGTTTCTCCAAAGTGCTGGACAGAAGACAGGAACATAGGACAGTCAGTTCTGGATAGAGGACATGAAACCCAGCACAGGGTCAGTAAGTGAAAGGGATAGCTGATCCTTTGCTTGTGTTTATTGTGTGTTGGCACTGTGCTTCCATAGCAGTATGATTATATCTAGAAACATGTTTTCAAGCTAGCTATTATTCCCTAAGGATCCAGATCTTCCTAAGGCATTTCTGCTCCATTTGATTTCCATCTTGGTCATAGGAATAGACAATTCATTTTCTATTCAGATCCTTTTTCAGTAGAAAGCCAATAAATAAGCCCAAAGCTCATTCCAACCAGCATAATTTGTCCTTAACAAAATCTCAGCATCATCAACCCTAATTATAGATGAGGATGTGAATGTTGGTGAATATTTTCCAGATAGTTTTTCTGAAAATAAATAAAAACTTTACACTACTGTAGTATATTTCCCTCTCCATCCCTATTCTTCCAAACTGCTCAGGCCTTTGCTACTGCCAGAACCTTTGCTCCCTCCTTCCCCTCCACCTGAAATATATCTCCTCCAGCAACTAGAGGTATCATGTCCATCCTTCAATTATTACTTCAAGGATCACCTCCTCTAGTCTCTGCATTTGTTATAGAGATCTGCTCCATCCCATTTTTTCTCTTATATCCAACATCTGTCTCCTTCATAATGTAGAACCACAATGTTACTCTGTTGGTGGTCAGTTTACTTATGACCTTCTTGCTTCAATCACCCATGGAAAGGTCAGGCTGTGAGGCAAGGCATGTTTCCTTCCCTCACAATATTCTTAACAATATTTCAACTTACTTCCCTGCCTATCTCTGACCTGGCACAGCGTCTAGTGCATAGTGTGTACTCAACAAATCTGTTTTAAAACAAAGAGCACAGAGAAATGGTCGTTGTGATACCAATTTGATGGGGTTGCAAATCTGGTATTATTGGGAGCGAATGTGAGTCATCAAGTAGTCTTCCTGGTGGAAGGCGTTTAGTGAAGGCGCTTGCTGTGAAGACTGTTATCAGCACAAAGGGCTTGTTTCTCACCGTCCGTTATACTTGGCTACACTAAAATAATGCCTCTTCTCCAGCAGGATTGAGAACTTTGTATGTACCCAGTACTTCCTTGGACAATGAACATTTCTCTGTTTGATAATTCATACCGAGTGATGGTAACATATCTTCACCCAACCACCTTTCAGATGATGATACAGAAGCTCACAGAACCAAAGACAACTCTTGGTCCTGACATCCTGGTTGGGATGTGGAATGGCACCAATTGACTATCAGGATGGGTTTCCTACTTCCTGTCCCCAGCAACACTGTATCTCTTTCGAACCCCATGGCCCCCATGATATTTTGATAACCTCATGATATTGGGTGGTGCAACATATCTGTAATTCACCACCTGTGTTCAACACTTTTCTTTCTTTTTCCCTATTATTCAGCTTTTTCATCATTTGCTAGCTGGATTGGTCTTGGACAAGTTTTTTAACCTATTCCGAGTCTCGAGTTTCCCTTCTTGGCAAACTATTTAAACAAGCATCTTTTTAAAATTTTTAATTTTTTTATTTTTACAATTACAAAGATATACAATTAAAAAAGTTCATATTTGGGTTTTGGTCATACAGTGTTGCAGCACCCATCCCGCCACCAGTGCCCATCTCCCACCACCAACGCCCCCGTTCCCCTCCCTCCCCCAGCCCTCCTCCATGGCAGGTTCTTTATTTCTTTCCACTTTCTCTCTCTTCTTTCCTTCCCCTCCAGACTATGGATTACAGAACATACATTAAAGGGTTGTCATGTGTATCTTTTGCCTCTATTTAATGCTCAGTTCTAGAGTTGGCATTAGTACCCTCAACAATTGTTAGCACACTGTTCCATTTTCTGTCTTACCTAGCCTCTGACTCCCACACGTTTGTGATAATTTCCACCTTTGACAGGACCCTCCTGATATATGTTTCACTTGACCTTGGATATTGGTATCATAATATGTACCTATATATTTATGTTATGCAGATAAATGCAGTCATTCTGTATCTGTCTCTCTCCTTCTGGCTAATTCTCGACTCAACATAATCTCTCTCCATGTCCATCCATTTGTAGGCAAATTTTATAACTTCATTTTTCCTAACAGCTGCATAGTATTCCATTGTGTAGATGTACCAAAAAGCTTTTTTTATCCAGTCATCGATTTTCGGGCACTCTGGTTGCTTCCAGATTCTTGGCTATTGTGAATAATGCTGCTAAGGAACATAAAAGTAGGGATGGTGTTTCCGCTAGCGTATTTTTGGCTTCCCAGAGTAGATTCCCAGGAGTGGTATGGCTGGGTCAAATGGGGAGTTCAATTTCTAGTCTTTGGAGGAAAGTCCATATTGTTTTTCCAGAAAGGCTGTACCAGCCGGGCATTCCCACCAACAATGGATGAGTGTCCCCTTTTCCCCACACCCACGCCAGCACTTGTTGTTCTTTGTCTTTGAATATGTGCCAGTCTCTGTGGTGTAAAGTGGTATCTCATTGTTGTTTTGATTTGCATCTCTCTGATGATTAGTGATGATGAGCCATTTTTTTTCATATGTTTTTTTGGCCATTCGAATTTCTTCCTTGCTGAAGTTTCTGTTCATTTCCTTCTCCCCCATTTTTTGATGGGGTTGTTTGTTTTCTTCTTGTAAAGTTCTACCAGTGCCTGATATATCCTGGATATTAACCCCTTATCAGATGGGTATTGGGTGAATATTCTTTCCCATTCTGTGGACTGCTTTTGTATCTTAGTCACTGTTTCTTTGAGGTGCAGAAGCTCTTTTAGTTTCATGTAGTCCCATATGTTTATCTTTTCTTCTAGTTGCTTTGTTAGTGATGTTTCATCTTTGAAGATGCCTTTAGCTTCAATGTCATGGAGGGTTTTTCCTATATTTTCTTCAATGTACTTTATGGATTCAAGTCTGATATTGAGATCTTTAATCCATTTTGATCTGATTTTTGTGCATGGTGTTAGACACAGGTCCAAATTCATTTTTTTACATGTCGCTGCCCAGTTTTCCCAACACCACTTATTGAAGAGGCTCTTCCTTACCCCCATTTTAGACTCATGCACCTTTATCAAAGATTAAAATGATCATGTGTTTGAGGTTGGGTGTCAGGATACCCAATTCTATTCCATAGGTCCACAGGGTCTGTTTTTATTCCAATACCATGCTGTTTTAATTACTACTGCCTTGTAGTACAGTTTGAAGTTGGGAAGGTGATGCCTCCCATCTTCTTTTCCCGAGGATTGCTTTAGCTATCCTTGGGGGTTTATCGTTCCATACAAATTTCAGGATTGTTTGGTCAATTTCTTTGAAGAATGTCATGGGTATCCTCATAGGGACTGCATTGAATCTGTATAGAGCTCTAGGGAGTATCTACCATTTTGACAATGTTGATCCTCCCCATCCATGAGCAGGGAATATGTTTCCATTTCCTTGTGTCCTCTTTATCTCTTGGAGCAGTGTCTTGTAGTTTTCTTTGTACAGGTCCTTTACACACTTGCAAGTTGATTCCTAGGTATTTGATTTTCTGTGGCACAATTGTGAATGGAATTGTTTCCCCTTAATATCCCTTTCTTCTCTTTCGTTATTTGTATATAGGAAAGCCACTCGACTTTGTGTTGATTTTGTATCCTGCCACTCTACTATATGTCTATTGTTTCTAGGAGTTTTT
>JAJIBD010023935.1:0-14387 GCA_021461705.1 Cryptotis parvus
ACATCTAACCTCTCTCATCAGTATGTACATATTTCAAAATCTCTTCATCTTTCTCCATGGTCCATTTTTTTGACGAAAATGTCTGGAAATACTCTTCATAATTCAGCAAATAATGTTATTGACTAGATATTGGCCAAGGCTTTTCTGCAAAGAAATCCCATGGCACAATCTCCTTCTAAGGAGAAACGCCGACAGGTGGGCAGACCTCTGTTATGTTATTGTAGTCCTGTTGGAGGAAAGTTGGAGACCTCCCGTACCAATTTCAGCAAGAAACATGATATTATCTTTAGAAAGTGTTTGTATGTGTCTCAATCAGTACACAAAAACACTTGCTCTTGCGAGTTTTTACCCTTCCGGTGTCAAAGAACATAGTCATCATAATCACAGATAGTTATTCTCTCTTTCTGGGAAATGGCAAATGTTTTTTGCAACTATGGTTTCACATGCACTCATGTAGCTAATGATGTTGTTAGATTTTTCCTTTAATCACCATGTTCATAATTACTTTCATTTTTTTTTTCTTTTTCTTTGGGGTCAGCCAGGGTGATGCCAGGGCCAGCCTCCTTGCTCTACACTCAGGAATTGGTCCCGGTGTGCTCAGGGAACCATATGGATGCCGAGGCATTGAACCTGGGTCAGCCACCAGCAAGGAAAATGCCCTAACGCTGTGCTAATACCCAGCCCATTACTTTCATTTTTTTCAATATAGAAATTGGTCATATGCTTTAATAAATTAAGTAGTGATGATAGCTTAATGCTGAGCAACAACAAATATAGTATTTGGGAGAGGGCCACATAACAAGAGTGCTAGAGCTTTAATCCTGGCTTTGCATCAGAGTATTCTTGGTGAGTCATGGGACCATATGGGATGCCAGGGATCAAACCCATAACCTTGCAGCAAGGTAAGCAACTTCTCACCTAAGGTACTCTAATCCCGTAAGCCCCAAAATAGCAATATGCATTTTTATTTTTCTCAAAATCCACTCAGGGAAGCTTTAGGTTCACAGGTATTGCTTTCTGGGTGTGGTATAATTATATAATGGGAACCTGAAATCTAAAAATGAAATTTTGGGTTTGTAAATTTGTTCTCCTTCTCTCTCTCTCTCTGGGTATCTTCCTTTTTCATCTCTCTCTCTCTCTCTCTCTCTCTCTCTCTCTCTGTCTTTTCCTCCATTCTTTATGGAATGAAGTTGGGATTCTTTATAAAAAACGAAGCACTCTATGTCCCTACATTCCCATTTTCCAGAAGGTACTGAGCTGACATGACTAAACTTAAATGGGTTCAGGTATTGTTATTGGCACTGGTGGTAGAGGTAGAGGAAGCTGCTGTACCATGTAAATGCAGCATGGCCTCTCCGCCTCCTTCATGCAGGCAGCAACAGCCTCTGCAACAGTGGAATCTTCTGGACTCTTTAATAAGTTGCTACTTTTAGAATGGACTGAATTGTTCCATCTCATTGGAAAATCATTCTGACGGCGACGGGAATTTGAGTAAATATAATTGTTCTATAATAAGGCTATATTACAAGGCGGTTAGTGATCAGAGTATATATCTTGAAATGGAACAGCCTAACCTGGTCATGGCAGCAGAGATGCAAAACATGATTCTAATAGGCGCAAAAAAAATAACAGCATAAAGAAATTAGGGGTGGGAAGATAGGGACAAAGAGAGCTTGAGAACTTTTACCTTTGTGCCTGGAACCTCTTGGTAGCCCTTGGCCTCCCATGTATTGTTAAACAGGATGTCCATGCAGCCCAGATGGGCATGCACAAGGAACCAGTCTTCAAACAAAAAGTCACAGTCTCCATGAGTCCAGGTAAGAGTAAACAGTACAATTTCTCAGCACACCCGGCTAATTTTTCACCACAATTAATTATTTCCGGTGCAGTTGCAGGAATGGGTGTTGTTGGGGTCCTTCCCATTCCCAAAAAAAGATAGAAGTATTATTTAATTCCAGCTGGCTACAAGAAGTCAGAGACAGGTCACTTCCAGTGAGGTCCTCAAAAGCACAACACAATTCACACCAAACAATAGAGTAGCGCCTATTCTTCCCAAGGATCCTACTGCAGCTAAAAATATTACTTCCTCAAAGATAATGTAACACTCTCCACTAATTTTATCTCTTTTGCGTTGACATGTTGAGACTTGAGATCTGTACTTCAGCCCAGGGGATCTGGAGCTCTTTCTCGACTCTAGTGTGGGTGATATTTTCTTTATGTAAACACTGTACCAGGATTTATGAGAATTTTACTGAATTCAGCTTATGGTGGACCCCTGGGAATGTTCCATTTATGCAAGGAGGGGCATGTTTCGGTGTGGAGAGAAAGAGGGTATTATGGGATTCATGTTTTCATGAGTAGCCATTGGGCTACACTGGCATGTGATAGGGTCAAATGGAAATGCTAGGCGCCACAGCAAATCAATGAATAAATTCTGAATGTCAAGTGATAAAGTGCATCAAGCGATTTCATGAGTTAATAGTCTCCTCTTTAATTCACTGAGTATAAAGAGCCCACCGTGACTTCCTCATTTGTTTGCCAGAGCAAAACCTGTGTCAGGCGACCTTGTTGCCAGGTTTTTGGCAACAAAGAAAGCAATGCCTGCAGATCCCTCCCAGGACTGTAAAATAGAGGGATTCAGGGCTTGAACTCAGATCTCTGGTTGCTAGCAATAATTCTGGGCCTCTGGCTAATAACTTGTTCTTTCAAAATAATAAAAGTAGAAAGCTACAGTGACTGGCAGTCTCACAGGCACGTAGACAAAAAATTGAATTCAAACAGATACTTTCAGTTCCATGTCCATTGATTCATAATTGTACCTGTCATGGGAAACAGCCCAAGTATCTTTTGGTCAAATTCTAAGGGTAAATAAAGTGCTGGCACTAAGTATACAGCATTATTCAGTCTCAAAAAGCACTCCCCAAAAGTCCCATCATTTGAGACATCACAACCTGAAGACATGCTACTTGAATTAGCTAACCAGAGAAGGACAATTGTACAATTCCGGCACATGAAGTATCTAAAAATCCAGACACCGTAATACAAGCAATAGTGTGGTTTTTTACCACGGGCAGGAAAAGGAGGAAAACGTGAGAGTTGGCTGGGAATGGAAATAAAGTTCTACAGGCAAGCTAAGTAACGGCTCGAGATACAAGTAAGATATCTGATAAGTATGGTAGATGATTCTGACATACAGTTTCCACATTACCAAACATGGTACTGTACACTTCAAATTTATTCAAGGGGTTCAATTCATAAAAGACCAGCTACCAAAACAAAGATAAGAACAATTCAAACAAAGGGGATACATGCAGGAAACTTGTAAATAAACTTTAAATAATATTTTATTTCTTTGAGTGTGGTGATGATAAGATAGAATGTATAGTAACATGTTCCAACCTACCAAATTGTATGCATAAAACAGGTCACAGCATAGATATACATATAGGAGCAGTGCTTTAGCTAAGGTAAATTCATATACCTTAATATACAGCTGAAATATCAGCTCCAAACCCTGGCTGCCTTTTTTTCATCCTTCTCCAACCACAAGAGAATGCTCTAGTGGGTCAGACAAAACCACATTTTCTTTAAAGTACAGTGCTGAAGGTAACCTGAAGTACAGATCCTATCTTGAAAACAGAATCTTATTTATAATACCTACAGTAACAAATAATCACATCAAGCCGTTCATGTATACCATTGTGGTTCTTCTCTCACTCCCTTAACTCTCTGAAGTCGTTAACTGGTAGTGTATGGAGAGTGAGGGATAAAGCCTGGCCCTTCAGATTAGAGTAAAAGATAGATGCCAAGGGGGTGGGGGGAGGGAGGGGGGATGGAGAAGAAATTTCTAAACAAGGAAAAAGAATTAAAGGTTGGGTTTCCTTACAAAGGGAAAATGGTTTCCTGAAAAAAAACTCAGGAAATAGAAGTCTTACTTTTCTCAACACTTAATTCTTCTAAATGGCCCAGCTTTTGAAAAGCCGGTTATTTGTTTGTGCTTTCTACCTGTCTGTCACTATCCCCTGCCTTCAAAATAAGCCAAATCTCCTTTCTGCAGATAACATCCTGGGCCAGAAGCAGTGCACGAGAGAGCTGGAATTGGTTGTGGACATCATTTTTTCTTAATTTGACTCTGCCCTTTTTGCCGAACTGTTGCTACATGAAGTATTATCTTACCGATGCTTTCCCTAAAGTGTGGACAGAGCCTAAAGTTGTTTCTTTTTGGCCAGAACTAGATTCTCCCCTGGAAGATAGCCATACTCCTACTCTGAAGCCTTTATTTTAAATAGTAAAGAAGGAAATGAATCCAGAGATTGTAAACGTCCAACCAGAGGAGAATTCACAGATAAACAGTAGGATACTTCGTTTTCTGCTGCCAGCTCTGAAAGATGGTAATAGATATAAAAATCAGGCAAAAAAACCATAGTAAAGTAAAAAAAGACAGACCTGAAGAGTTGTCTAAGGTTTTCTAGGGAAAGTAGAGCTTAAGGCAAAAAGGTACTACAATGAGAAATACCTTCCAATTTATATTTCACCGAAAGAGAGAAAAGTGAAACATAGCATGAACATGCTTTGTTTTTATGGGAAAAAAAAAAAAAAGTTATTTACTGAGTATCCTCTTAGCTAACTAAAAACCTGACAGTGAAGTAAATAAAGATCCTACCTCCAGTGTGGTGGGATGAAAAAACAATATTAGAAATTAAAGCATACTATTTCCAGAGATAATTAAAGCTAAGAGGGAAGAAAAACAAAATATTAACCCACAAACATACTCAACCCGTATTTCACAGAGACCAGGTAACAACTTGATGGCACGCCAATTTGGATTTAAACCTATTGCTAGTATAAGACCCTGTCATTTATTTACTTTTTATTTATAATAGAATTAACATCCATAGTCTTTGAGGTTTAATTTTGGGGGCCCACCTTAGCAGTGATCAGGGCTTACCCTGACTTTTGAATTCAGGGATCACTCATGGAGGGCTCCAGGTCGCGATGTGGTGCTGGGATCGTAATTCAGGTCTTCTGCACACACAGCAAATGACCCATCAGCTGTACTATTGCTCTGACCCTAACAGTCAAGTCTGATGTATTATACCATTACCACCACAGTACCCAATACTTTGTTCTTTCTCCTCTGACTGTTTTTACACCATACCCCCAAGGTCCAACGCAAGCCTCAAATATCACCTTGGGTTTTATCTCTTCTTAAGTTATGTTATATTCCATTTTGTTATGTGTATATATTATGTGTATGAGTATTGTACAGAGTTTCTTTGTCCATCTGTCATTGATATTGGTTATATTCAGTTGATTCCATATTTTGGCTACTATATATGAATAATGTGTTATATTTGCTCGATATATTTATATTTATATAATTGATTTTATTGGTTGTTACATATTCTGTCTACTACATATGAATAAAGGGTTATATTTAGTGATATATTTATATTATTGGTTATATTGGTTGCTTCTTTATTCTTGCTACTATATAAGAATTTTATATATGTGTGTATATATGTATATGTGTATATATATATAAAGGGTTATAATAGACTCTGGTATACAGTGTTTTTATTTCCCATTTCTGTGTTTTGGGGATAGACGCCAAGAAGCTGCAGTGGCATCACTCCCCTCTTACAGTTCACATTGTTTTCCACAATGGCTACCAGCAATTTCCAAACGCCCATATCCAGCCCTTTGATATAGAGGCTCCCCAACCACATATTTTTCTGCACCAGAGCTGTCCAGGGTAGAACATTTCTTTCCTCTTAAGATCACCAAACAAATAAATCCCAAAAACTAAGCACACACAAATAGGCAGAGCATAACATAACCAATCCCCAAAACAAGGCATTTGCATGGATTTTCTATGAGCTGAAGTGACAGTGCGAAGATTTCACATGACAGCAGCACATGATGAACAAATCCCAAATTGAATCACCAGACAGCTTGAAAAGTCACAGCCTCCAGGCCTTCCCTGCCATAATATTCAGAAATGTTCTTTCTCGGTGTCTGCAGCCCACCTCCCCATTAGCACATAGATGGCTGATTACTGTTTTCCCTCTCAGTCTATTTGTAACTCCTTCTCCTTTGACCCTTTTCGAAATCAGCTTCTTCTTACCTTTCATTGGAGTCATTCACCTTTCCCTTTCCACAACACCAGCTCTTACCTGAAGGGGTAAAAATGGGGCTCCGGCTGCCTGGTGGGATTCTGGAGGCTGCCCGCTCTTCAACCCAAGTAGATGATCCATGCTTCTCCTTTATCTTTCCCTTAGTCTCTTGGAGAACCTGAAGCCCAGTGATTTACTCAAACACAGTCAGACACATGAAACAACTTCATTTAGGAACAAAAGATGCTGCTATGTATATTTGAACTGCTCATAGCCTTTTTTGCCTATGTAGCTTTCGAAAGCAGTGTAAGAAGAAAGTTTTCATAGATACTTGGTTAGAGCTGTGTGAGTCAGGAATTCTTATCGCACACTTATATATTTACTTAAGAGAGTACGGTAGTTCCATGGTTTTATTATTATCACAATAAAAACAAATAAATAAGGGAAATAGCAGTTCTATGAAATGGTTCCAAAATGGCGGTCTGAAGCTTTATAGCTAAGGGTAACTGGAACTATCCCCTATGAGAGTTTAAGACAGGGTTTGCCGAGGAGGTGCCCGAACTCTAAACTCACCCCTGGGAGGGCAAGAGCAGGGGACTACGTAATCATAATGCACTGAGCTAAGGGATGGCGATTCCCTCAGGCACATCTCCCCAGAGGGTGCACCATTTATGCCTGATCACACAAACACTAGTGCGCACAAGGCAAGGAAAACGAGGGTTCCAGCGACCCGTATGGACAATCGAACCACACTTCCTGACTCTTAGAGAAATAATCTAGGTTCACTGTTCAACTATAAAAAATGGCCACTCAATAGTGGGAGAATTACTAGAAAAACCACCCTCACTATGCACCTGGTAGAGATACAATAACCTCTTGCGGTAACTCTTTTAGCCTCCCTGAAATTTCAGGGCACCCGGCCTCTGCAAACAGCCCCCCTTCCTGGACTATTATTTTCCTCTCAAATTTCTGCCAGCCTGGCTTATTCTCCTCATTCAGTCTCTCATCAGCAAAATCATCCCCTGGACACTTCATTAAAGAAAAAAACTCTGCCCACACCTCACGGTAGCTCTACCTATATTGCGCTGATTCACCTCATTGTGCATTACACTTTGCCTAAGTGTCTCTTCATGGGCCCACTAAGTCATTTAGTCATTTCACAAAGCTTTTCTTAGAAATATATGTGCAGTGAACACTATTCTGGGTTCTATATTTTCAGAAGGGAGCACATAAAAATTATGCTCCACCTCCTAGTGGAGCTGATAGTCTAACGGAAGGTAGCCAACAGAAAACAAAAGAGAGGAGAGGTAATGCATGGAGGAACCAAAAGAGGAAAGAATAGGTGTACTAGTGTGGGATGCAGACATGACTAGTTGGTGATTAGGGGCAGGAAGAATATTTCATACTGAGAAAGATAAGTGCAAAGTCCCTGAGCCAGGCGCTGTGGAGGTGATGGGTAGAAAATCCAGAATATCTGAGCAGGATGAGCAAGTGGTGAGGGTTGTGTCCGTATAAACTCAGAAGCAGAGGGTGGGTGATTACAGAGGAAAAAGCAAGGCTTTGAGATACTGACTTTTATACTGAGTGTGATGGGCCATTGGAGCATATGAAATAGTAGATGACTTGGTTTGAGCTTTTAGAGGGTCCCTTCTATCTGTAATGAGAAGAAGTGCTGGAAGATAAGGACAGAATGTTTCTAGAAGCCCTTGTTGTACCCGAATCAGAAAATATGGGGTCCAGTCCTCCCACCATATTGTCTTTGTCTCAAGCAAGCTACCTTTATAGTGGCTTATATACTTATATAACTTACATAATTCTCATGTGGAAGAAATATTCTATATTGATCCCGCCTCTTCTCATAGAACCTTAAGGGAGAAACTTGGGATCCAAAGGAAAAAAAAAAAAAAAGAATGGTGATGGGGCTTGGTATTGTAAAAAAGTACATGAAATTCTTCTATTTTAATGGGTAATATTTCATGTCACTGAGTCTCTATCAATAAAGATTTAAAATTAGAAAAGAATAGACCTACTTAACACAAACAGTTCTTTGTGCAGGAATTGTAAATAATATCTGTTCACTTTCAGAATAGAATTAATAATATCTGTTTCTCTTCCTTACCTCAACAATATGTCACTCTATTCTTCCCCATCATAAACATGGAGATATATTACAATATTTATGTGTTCATATGATTCACCTCCGAAACTGGACGTGATCATAATTTTATCTAGCTAATCTTAAATAAAGCACTAGGGTAATGTATACTTTCACTCTGTGAATCTTAAAAAGGAACTCTCTTCGGCACTGGGCACATGCTTGCATAAGTATTTCTTTGAGAAAGAGTTCCAGAAATAGAATAGTAAGACAACCCCATAAATAGTTCAAATCTTTTGATCCATGTTGTCAAATTCCTGTAAGAGAAAATCCGGCATATTCCCACCTAAGCTATGCCTATTTTCTTTCCTCTCTCCACCTTTTTTAAAAAATTTTCCTTCTTTTCTTTATTTGAACACGTGATTTCCCAAAGTACAAAGCCGTCTTCAATACAGTTGTTAGAAAGACCAAGGTTAGGCGCACCACTTCCACCATAGTGCTCTCCCCCCAGAGACTTCTTTACCACTCCACCCCCATCCCAACCCCCTTTGCCTTTCCTTACCCAGCATCAATTATGTTGTTATTTTAGTCAATATTAGTGGAAAGGTATTGACAAAGTCATGGCTTTTTTCTCTGGTCATTAGTGAGAGACTGGTTTCTCTGGGTTCTTGGATTCACTTTCTGGGTTTCAGAGCACAGTGTTTTCACTGCCAACCCTATGACTCACCACCACTGTACCTCACGTTGATAATACCTTCTATTTACTTATCTCAACCTCTGTCTGAGCATGTCCCGAGGACACTACAATGTGGAATAATCTATTCTATAAAGCTAGTGGAGCCAGCCACTTCAAATTCATTATGAATATGGTCTTAGATAAAAGCCATTGAGATGCTTAAATATCCCCAGTCACCAGAGCTCAATGTAAGGTGAAAATTTTTGATATGTTCCCCACAGACAACACACATCGTGGTCCACACACTTGTGTTTCTAAGAATGTGATGGAATATGCCCCAGGGTAGGGCTGTGTTAAAGCTGTGTAGTCTGGACCTTGAGAATCTAATAGTGGTCGTGGTGCTTGAGGTTTTCCAGCCTTGAGAGCCTGTTGGATGGGAAGGCAAGACCAGAACCTACGCCTCCTTCCAGGATGCCCCCATCAGCTAAGCACAGGGGTGGACAGTAGAAGCTCCACCCCCGTGCCTGGGTACCTGACTGGGCTCGGCAGTGCCAGAAGTAGTCCTGGCAGGCCCACCAAACCTCTGTGAAAGGAACCAAGGTGGAGCAATTGTTACTGGCCTGCTATAGTGGGCAGACTCTAGAGAGGTGATTGGAAAATAGAGACAAGGGAGGTGGGAAGGTAACTATGGTAAAATCTGATGTTGTAATAGTGAGTGGTTATGTGTCAAATAATCATGAAAATTTGTAAACTACAGCAGCTGAATAAAAAAAAAGAAAATATTAGTTTCATGATTCAATTATGTTTTAACCCAAGTAACACTCATTGGAAAGCTTGAGCACTTAGGTAGAATGCCTAGGTTCTTTGGTTTCCAAAGTCTTTGTGTTGATTTCATCAGCTGATTTCAGAATTCAAGAGACATACATGAAGGTTAGATCAGGCCTTCTTCTTGAGTGGGAAATCAATAAAACAGAGCAGGATCAAAGAGATGTTCTCTGTAAAGATACATAGTACATTACGCATACAGGGTGGAGGCCAATCACACAGTCATCCAAGAGAAAAAAAAAAAACAGCATCATGGAAACATCATGTTACAAGTAAACAACAACAAAAAGCGTTGTATCGTGTGCTCACGACCCTGTTACAGAACCCAAGTAATCAGAAAGGTCCTGAAACTGAATTTCTAAGACAATATTTGTCTGATTCCTCTGCATAAATATTGACTAAGTAAGATATTCTTATTACAGGAGTCCTGGTACCAACTCACAGAGACGTGACAATATTGATATTACTCATGATTACACCCGACCATCTGTTTGACTTCTATTATTTCTATCATATGAAGAAGAGACTTGTTTTTTTAAGATGTTGGTTGGCCAAAATAACATCAATTCCCAGAGAGTCTTTAATTACCTCCTACTCAGAATTGCATTGGTCCACATGTCACTTCCAGGAAGGCTAGATTCCATAAAGTTAAGTGGTCTCTATGTTAGTTATCATGTTGTTGATCTAGCTTAATATATTTAAATGGTAAATATTTGATAGGTGTGTAGGAAGCTTCAGGTCAAGTTAGCTGCATTCCAAAGCACTTCTGCAAAGGAGAGTGAAGTTCCTCTCCCTGCAGCCTTCGCTAAATGCCACATTCAGTTTTAATCTCAGGTACAATCCATAATATCATCAAATTCTATTGCATGTACAAGAAGTGGCTATCTGTGTGATCCTGTCTTCCCAGATGCACAGCCGTAAAATTCTAATTGTAAAAGTTTCTCCAAAGCGCTGGGACAGAAGACAGTGAACATAGATCGTGTCTCGGATGAGATAGAGACCCCAGCACAAAGTGTCGTAAGAAAGGGGATAGCTGATCCTTTGCTTGTGTTATTTTTTGTGTTGCACTGTGCTTCCATAGCAGAATGATTATATCTGCTAGAAACATGTTTTTCTGCTAGTTTATTATTCCCCAAGGATCCAAGATCTTCCTCGAAGGCATTTCTGCTCCATTTGATTTCCATCTTGGTCATAGGAATAGACAAATGCCATTTTCTATTCAGATCTCTTTTTCAGTAGAAAGTTTCAATAAATAAGCCCAAAGCTCATTCCTTAACCAGCTAATTTGTCTCTTAACAAAAAATCTCAGCATCATCAACCCTGGTAATTATGTGGAGATTTGGAATGTTGGTGAATATTTCTTCCAGATAGGTTTTTTCTGAAAGCAACAAAAACTTTACACTACTGTAGTGATATTTCTTGCTTGATCTTTCTATATTCTTCCAAACTGCTCAGGCCTTTGCTAATGCAGAAACCTTTGCTCACTCCTTCCTCCACCTGAAATATATCTCCTTCAGCAACTAGAGGGTCGTCCATCCTTCAATTGCTACTTCAAGGATCACTCCTCTTAGTCTCTGCATTGTTATAGAGACCTGCTCCATCCCATTTTTCTCTTATATCCAACATCTGTCTCTCCTCTTGTATAATGTAGAACCACAAATGTTACCTGTTGGTGGTCAGTTTACTTATGACCCTGCTTGCTTCAAATCACCCATGGAGCATCAGGCTGTGAGGCAAGGCAGTGCTTCTTCCCCTCACAATATTCTTAACAATATTTCCTTTCAACTCTACTCCCTGCCTATCTCTGACTCAAGTAATAGCTGGTCTTCCTCCAGTGCATAGTGTACTACAACAAATCTGTTTTAAAACAAAGAGCACAGAGAAATGGTCGTCAGATAAATTGAATTCTGATGGTTGCAAATCTGGTATTATTGAGCGAATGAGGTCATCGTGCAAGTAGTTCCTTTCCTGGTGAAGGCGTTTAGTGAAGCGCCTGTGAAGACTGTTATCAAAGCACAAAGGGCTTGTTCACCACCGCTACACTTGGCTTCCACCAAAATAATGCCTCTTCTCCAGCAGGATTGAGAACTTTGTATGCACCCAGTAATTTCCCTGACACAATGAACATTTCTGTTTGATAATTATACCAGCGAGAGGGTAAATATATCTTCACTCAAAATCCACCTTTCAGATGATGATACAGAAGCTCACAGAATCCAAGACAACTTGTCCTGACATACAATGGGATGGGAATGGCACTAATTGACTCAGGATGAAGCCTTCCTACTTCCTGGTCCTCCTGCAACTGTATCTCTTAGAACCCCCATGGTTTCATGATATTTGATATTTCCTCATGATATTAAAAGATCATCTAGACCACCTGTGTTCAACACTTTTCTTCTTTCGCTTCCTGGGCTATTCAGCTTCTTTTTCATCATTTGCTAGCTGATTGGCCTCGGACAAGTTTCTTAACCTATTCAAGTCTGAGTTTCTTGGCAAACTATTATTTGGGGTACATCTTTTTAAAAATTTTTTTTTATTTTTAAAATTACAAAGATATACAATTAAAAGTTCATATTGGTTCTTGGTCAAACAGTGTTGTAGCACCTATCCCGCCACCAGTCCACTCCCACCACCAACATCCTCCCTGGTTCCCCTCCCCTCCCCCAGCCCTCCTCCATGGCAGGTTCTTGATTTCTTTCCATTTCTCTCTCTTTCTTTCTTTCTCCCCAGGAGCTATGGAATACAGAACATACATACTAAGGGGTTGTCATGTATCTTTTGCCTCTATTTAATGCTCAGTTCTAGGTTGGGCATTAGTACCCCCCAATTCGTAGAGTACATCTGTTCCACTTCTCTGTTTACCCATTCTGAAACCATACACGTTTTCCAGATAACTTCCACCTTGACAGGAACCTCTGATATGCTTCATTTTGATCTCGATATTGGTATCATAATATAATTATATTTATGTTATGTAGATAAATGTAGTCATTCTGTATCTGTCTCTCCTCCGCTAATTTCGCCAAATTAACAGAATCCTCTCCACATGTCCCCATCCATTTAGGCAAATTTTTATAACTTCATTTTTTCCTAACAGCGTCATAGTATTCCATTGTGTAAGATGTACCAAGATTTTTATCCAGTCATCGATTTTCGGCACTCTGGTTGCTTCCAGATTCCGGCTATTGTGGAATATGCTGCTATGTAATCATAAAAGTAGGGATGGTGTTTCCCCGCATTTTTGGCTTCCCAGCAGTAGACCCCAGGAGGTATCACGGTCAAAATGGGAGTCTCAATTTTTGAGTCTTTGAGGAAAGTCCATATTGTTCTTCCAGAAAGGCTGTACCAGCTCGGCATTCCCTCCAACAATGGATGAGTGTCCCCTTTCCCACACCAGTCCAGCAATCTTTGTTGTTCTTGTTCTCAGGAATGTGTGCTGGTAGCCCCCCTGTGGTAAAAAAGTTGGTAATCACATTGTGCTGTTTTTGAATTTGCATCTCTCTGATGATTAGTGATGATGATGCATTTTTTCATATGTTTTCCACGATTTTTCCTTGCTGAAGTTTCTGTTCATTTCTTCTCCCCATTTTTTTGATGGGGTTGTTTGCTTTCCTTTCTACAAAGTTCTACCAAGTGCCTGATATATCCTGGATATTAACCCCTTATCAGATGTGTAATTAAAAGAGAACATTCTTCCCATTTATGGGATTGCTTTTGTATCTTAATCACTTCTGTTTTCTTGAGTGTGGCACCTTTGGTTTCATGTAGTCCCATATGTTTATCTTTCTAGTTGCTTTGTTAGTGATGTTCTCACCTTTGAAGATGCCTTTAGCTTCAATGCCCTGGAGTGGTTTACCCTATATTTTTCATTGTACTTTATGGATTCAAGTCTGATATTGAGATCTTAACCATTTGGATCGATTTTTGTGCATGGTGTTAGACACAGGTCCACAAATTCCTTCTTTACATGATCGTTGCCCTTAGTTTTCCAACACCACTTATTGAAGAGGCTTTCCTTACTCCATTTTGAAACCCTCGTTGCACCTTTATCAAAAGATTAAATGATCATGTGTTTGAGTGTTGGGTGTCAGGATACTCAATTCTATTCCATAGGTCCACGGTCTGTTTTTATTCCAATACCATGCTTTTTAATTACTACGCCTTGTAGTAGTACAGTTTGAGTTGTAAGGTGATGCCTCCCATCTTCTTTTTCCCGAGGATGCTTTTAGCGTGTACCTTGGGGTTTTAGCTACGTTCCATACAAATTTCATGGACCGTTTAGTCATCTTTGGAAGAATGTCAACCAAGGTATCCTTATAGGGACTGCATTGAATCTGTATATTAGGTATTCCCAGTGAGTATTACCATTTTTCGACAATTTGATGCTCCCATCCATGAGCAGGAAATATAGTTTCCATTTCTAAGTGTCCTCTTTTATCTCTCTTGGAGCAGTGTCTTTGTAGGTTTATAAGGTGTCCTTGTACACACTTGGGTAAGGATTCCAGAGCTGGTATTTTTCATAAGGCTAGTGCAGAAATTCTGGAATTGTTTCCTTAATATCCTCTTCTCTTCTTTTCGTTATTTTGTACTATAGGAAAGCCACTGAACACCTTTGGTGTTGATTTTGTATCCTGCCACTCTGCTTATGCGTTTATTGTTTCTAGAGTTTTTG